>JAWNNP010002979.1:0-49098 GCA_035044805.1 Leucophenga maculata | reverse complement strand
GGCGCGGCCATAAATACTTCTAATGGTCGTATAGTGCTGAAATTTTCTACAAGGCTCTTAAAACATATTTAAAAAAATATGGTTAAACGCTGAACATGATTTGTTAATAAACACCTCCCACTTTCATCCTCCAAGCATTACCTAAAATCAAACGAGAAAACAAGAAATTTAATATATTGAAATTTACACAGCCATTCTGTACATATATCACAAAAATGTATATTGTCTCCGCTAGTAAGCCATATACAGAATCAAGTAATGTTGATTTATCCTTTTTTCCAAGCTTTCTTTGTCCAGTTATTAATGTGTCCGACCGCAAAAGTAGTGAATTTATTATGTCAGTATTTGTTGCAACACGTGAAGTTTTTCGGCTATGATAAAGTCTACAATTTTTTAATTCTTTATTGTTCGACTCTGCAGCTTCCTCCGACAGCTCTCCGATTGACACAAGAGCATACTCAATCACAGTAGATCCATGAATTTACACCTTATGGACTGTAGCCGGCAAATAGTACCATGGATACTCTTTGATAAGCTCCCTGGCAGTATCGTGGGCATATTCATTAAATTTAAGTACATTAATTTTGTACCCTGAAGCGATAGCTTGAAGTATGTATAGTGGCACAGCGATGGGTTAGATTTATATTTATTCCTGTAATTTCTGAAGCCAATTTTGGATTAGAAAAACATTTTCTAGCTACATTTCCGTCTTTGGACGATCCTCTGCCTCCATCTCTGCGCTTGTCTACTATTATACACATTTTTAGGCCCTGTACCGAAGGTACAAGAGCCTATTGGTTTTGTGCAAATGTATGTAACAGGTAGAAATAATGGTCGGAGACCCCCCAAAGTTATCCCCATTATGGTCAGGAGTGATAGAGGAGTCGATATAGCCATGTCCGTCTGTCCGTCTGTCCGTCTGTATGAACGAAAGGATCTCGGAAACGGTAATAGATAGAGACTTCGTGTTTTTTGCATTCGTCTAGGACTGCTCCGGAATTTCACAAGTTTATTTTAAATTCTTGCATGAAGTGGGGATAAACCAAATTCGAAATATTCTTTTTGCACATCTTTGCTTAAACATTTGGCCAAGTCATTCATTTCAGTCGGTTTTGCGGTACATATGTAACATTTAGCAGAGGATGACTCACTTAAAGCGTTGCACACTTTGCCATCCACCATAGTCAGTTGTAAGCTGTGCTCGACCAATATCCTTCTATTACACATACGAACCTCTGACTCCTTAAGACCTTTTATTTTCTCCTTATAATATTTTTTCTCGTCTATAGTCAGTTTGGTTGTCTCTTTTTTAAACTGAAAACGAACTGGCCTGCAGTAATGTGTTGACGAAGGCCGTGGGTTGTTCCAAATTATTTGATGGTTAGTTTTTGAAATTAGTTGAAGGGGTACGTATGATGCAACAAATAAGCTCTTGTCTTGCAAATCCTTATTGGAAAAACTTTGGTTGTACTCGCTGTGACCTGTACTTCCATCAAATCCCCACTTTCCAATAAGTATTAAATTTTCAATGGAATCATCCGTGACTGTTTCGACTACTTTCGTTTGAAGCTCCAAAATGCTAGACGCTGTCTTATCCAATAAACTTTGCAATTCCACTTCTGCGTAAGATTCATCTACAGAAATATTGTCCGGATATCTATCTTTCTTGGCAGCTAGAATACTTTGATAGCTTGGAAATAAATCAAAGGACAGTTTGCTATTCACAAAGCTTCTTATTAGCAAATATTGGTTCTTTGACATGGAGGCATCCATTATGACAGAAATTACTTCAAGAGGATCTGATCCCAAACATTTTTGGGATTGATATTCTCTCCGTAAAGCATTTACAGCGGACTCATCTATTTCAGCGAGCTGAGCTATACGTCGTCGCTTTGTTCTCGCTGAAGACTCCTCAAAATCAAGCTTTGGACGTCCACTATGAGCACTTTCCGCCGTTTTTTGAGATACCTTATCTGTACATTTCAATGTAAATGATTCCTTTACGTTGAGCCAATCATATTTGTATTGAAGAACTAAGTAAGCTCTTTTTCCGATCGTAACGAATCCAAAAATCAGCTAATTTTTTACATATGTAGCCAATTGATTTCAAAATTTCGGTCAACTTAGATAAAAAGCCGTTATTTTCAATATCATGTTGCACAGCGTCGATCACTTGTTGCAATTTATTTGCATTGCTACCCTTTTTTGTGCACCATAAGTCGAAAATATGTAGGCGTGAAAATGTCCAATAAACGGTCTCACCTTTGAAAATAAATATAGCAAGAAAATAAAGAATCCAATTGAGGAATTTGGGGTGGTTATGTTCAAACATAAACCCTTCGCTTTATTTTATTTAAATACACCGCACAGCAACAGCAACAACTTTGGAAACCTTTCCGCCTTTCAACTTAACTCAGTAACTCTACTCTTGATCAATTCTGTTCTTCGTTTTGTCTGCCTTCCTTAACACACTCTACTCTCTCTCACTCTGACTCTCTTTCTGGCTTTCCGTGAGAGTAGGCTCTGCTACTACTCACCTTAAACCTCATCCTACAATCGGCCGTCCTGACAATTCATTCGCCCCGAATGAACTAATATAGGCTTTCATGAATTCTACTACTGTCGTAGTTTGTTTAGGTCCTTCATGGTCACCTTCTTTTTCCACTTGATATCGACCTAACGCATTTTCTTCACTATTTTGTACGGTCCAAAATATTTAGGTTTAAGTTTCATACCCGTTCCAAATGGCGTTCTTTTTATGGCAACGAGGTCCCCTTCATTGAACATTTTTTGTACTTTCCCATTTTTATTGAAACTGTTTTGCAATATTTTGTTGAGCATTCTCTCTTATATTTTCTCTATCGTTTTGGAGTTCATTAACAGCCAGGTCTTCTAATACTTCTGCTAAATCTATACTGTTTGAAAGTCTCATGTCTAACCCGGTTTCGATCTACGTGACGAAACCAATTGGCTATATTCTCACAACTAAATTTAGCAATCATTGGTATAATCATCTTGTGGATTCGCCCCACTTATCCATTCCCTCTAGGGACACCTGTTGCTATGTGTAACAGCTGAATGCTTTCGCTTTCACAATAGTCTTTGAAAACTTTTGCTGTAAATGCTGCTCCTCGATTACTTATTATCCGTCTGGGGTTGCCAAATATAGCTGCCTGTTTGTTCAACTTATCTATGACCTCTTCTACTCCGGTGAACTTTGTTGTGTAAAGCCAAACAAATTTGGAAAATCCGTCTACTATTACAAAAATGTGATTATATCTTTTCCTAGTTTCAGTCAAGGGTCAACATGGGACGTTCCTAATGGATGTTGCTGTTTACAGTCTGTAATAATTTTGAATTTTGTTCCTTAATACCCGTATAATCCCTCTACTATGTCATCTATTAGATTCAACGGAAAACGATCTTTAATAATTTTTTCGTTTAGTCGCCTGTAATCACAAAAAAACCGTTTCGATCCGTCTCTCTTGTTGACAAGTACTTTTGCAGAGGCTTAATCAGATGTCCTTGCAACAACGATGCCTGGCACCAACCATTCTTGTATTTGCTTTTCAATAAGTTCTTTATCAACATATGAACATCTTCGTGGATTTTGAAAAACAGGGATATCATTCTCAAGTAAAATCTTCATTTCAATCGGAGATGACAACTTGTTTGGGCTTTTAATTGCAAACTAAATCCTAACACGACTTTTCTCTTTAAACTTTAAATGTGTCAGCTCTAAACTCTCTAACTTTTTTGGAAAAACTTCTGTCCCTAAACTCAGAAAACAAATCATTTTCTTTTGATTCTCTTTTTTCTAGAAATGTGGCACTCTTTTCCTCTATCAATACATTTATACCAAGTCCTCAGCGGCAGGACGATACGGTTACACAGGACATTGTCAAAAAAAAAAATACTTGAAATGGTATTGGCCGATCGTAAAGTAAAGGTGCGTGAGCTAGCAGATGCCACAAGGATTAGTACTGAGCACACTCCACTCCAAAAACAAACGAACGCGAGGGCACTTCGAAAGAATATATTTAGCCCTGCTGATGAGTGCCTGGCAATGCACTGAAGCCGAAGCGGCCGAATGCGGTTCAGTGGATCGGAAAGTTATCCGTTTTCTGAGATTGTCATGGCTTACTCTTAGTGGATTACCTCATTAAATGAAAAACCATCAACTACGAGTATTACAGCACATTTTTGTAGCGATTGAAGGCCGAAATCGCTGCAAAACGGCCTCACTGATGCAAAAAAAAATGTTTTCCAAGACACTGCGCCAGCACACAAAAGCATTGTAGCCATGGCTAAAATCAATGATTTAGTGCTCCAATTGCTTCCTCATCCACTTTATTCGCCCGATTTTTCTCCCAAATCTCAAAAGATGGCTCATCAAGAAAATATTCAGCTCACGCGAGAAGATCATCGACGCCGCGGAGCAGTATTTTGCAGACCTTTCGGAAAATATCTTTTCTGACGGGATCAAAAAAATTGGAAAATCACTGGAACAAGTCTATCGATCTAATTTAAATTTAAATAAAAATTTAAAAAACATTTTATTTTCATTTTCAAGTATGTTTCTTCTAGTAGTACGAATTTCTTTGAGGTCCTCAAGTAGTAAATAAACTTGGCCTAGATTTAAGTGGCGTGTGAAGACACTGCTAAGTGAGCCAGATTGATTGATTAGCACGGCCGGTAATATATATTGCCGAGGATATTTTAATAGTGTCGCAATGAACATATAACTAAGAGCAGCTATAAAGTAGAACAAAAAAACCCAAAAATATATATGGAACCTAGTCTATGCGGGCTCACTTTTCACTTTTTTGTCGATTCGAATAGAGTTTGAGTCGCTGTTTAACAAGATGGAAGCCAGATAGACATAATTTGATAAATAGTTTATACAAATTGAAGAAATTTAATAAATCATATAATTCTTTGGCATTTCTTATTACAACAACCTTTTGAGAGAAATTTGGTTACCAGTTCCGCTTCATCTTCATCGACAGCAGATAAATCCATACTAACGAAACTTTGTTCCATATCATCTGCTGCCTGAGACAAATTTTGTTCATTATCAGAGCCATTCGAATTAACATTAACATCTACATCGTTTTCAGGGAAAGTCGGCAAGTCAGGACTTCAAAACAAAAAGGCACTAAAAGCAGTCATTAAAAACCGAAAAATAACTGCTGGAGTACAAGGAACCGAAGGTTATTCCGTAATGTAAGCAACATCTGAATTTGATGCCATGTCAAATGATTTGAATGTTTCAGTTATCTCATTATTTGAGACGACACCACCTATTATTTTGCATTAGAATAGGTGTATTATGTATATGATGGCTTTTGATGCTGCTTGTAAGCCGCTACCAATTGTAACCGTAAGGTTTGTATGGTTCTGCGTTGCAAGGTAAATAATCGAAGAAGTTGCTTTTAAATTTGCACAAGAAAGAGGCACATTAACCATTCCCTTCAGTCTTATAAATTCACGATCTTCGTTTGACTCAAATAAGGAGTTTTTTTAGCAAAAAAAATCTTTTTCATTATTTTGTGGTATGTAGCTGAATTTTAGTGTGTGTCTCGGTTCAACCGATTTTTTAATGTTTATATTAAATATCTGCTCTTCATAGAGACGAGAAGTAAATAAAAGGTCGATTTAATGTAATTTTTAATATCAACAATTACAAACATAATTCGCGGCTTCGCCCGCACCAAGTACAGACATATTGTTCATACTTGACTAATGGACCTTACTACACCAGATCTCATTGCCATCGCTGTATCACATATGGATGCACAAATATGACGAATTTTTTTTTCGTTTATATGGGTGGCGGTGCATCAGTACCACTGATTCAAATCAAACTTAATAGGAATACTTCCCCCGATCCCATTGTCATACATATCAAATTTCATCTCTATACCTAAAATTGATGGCTTCTTCGACTTTTGCATATATTCTTCTTCAACGGCCGACCTATTTTTATACCAAAATTCGCCCGGCTTAATGACAAAATGCAAGAGAGGTAGCTAATTTTGACATAAATATTAAATTTGAGGATCAATAATTTTCAGATCAAATTTTGAAATGTTGGGTGCTCTTCATGCTATAAATTGTATTGGTGCACGGATAGTATTTGTCAGGAATATTCTTATAGGATTTGAATAGGCAGTTAATAGCATAAACATTTGTAACGAAGCGTTGCTTCAGATTTTTTTCCTTGGAAATTGTTTTGACGAAATCATTCCGTTGAGGGGTAGAGCGAGGATTTCTCAAACAATTGGGAGAGCATTGTATGTGACCTACTCCTTTGAGAGAGGATAAAAAATTTAATTAAAATAAAATGTCCAATATTCCAATCAAATTCGTTAACCACAAAGCTAAAAATCTCTTAAAGTGCTCTTCTGCCTGCTAAATATTATCACAATTTTCAACATTGAACTGCAATATGTAGTCTTCTATACAAACATAAACCAAAACTCAGAGCAACAAAGATATGAGACTTTGTAGTAAATACATACAAAAGAGCAACTTATTTACACGCTTTAAAAATCATTGTACACAGATGCTTTTGAATTCTTTTTACATTTGAAAAGTGTAATGCAAAACATAACAAAATGTCGGACAGAAGATTAAAAATTCAATTGGATATGAAAAATTCCATTTTAAATTCTTAGTTTAGCTTTTCTGCTGCTCGTCGTTCCTCATTTTACTAGTGTCAACTCAATTTAGTGCGAAGTATTCCAGCTTACTTATAAACATTTTAGTTGACTAGACAAGCAAACGAGTAACTTGAAAGATGAAAAAATAAATGGAAATAAAAAAGCATATTGCAGCATTTAAATCTCCTTTTTATGAAATAGAAGCAGTAAAATGTAAATGAAAGCCAAGTAAAAGATAGAACAACAACAGTAATTCTATATAATGCAAGCAACATATATATCTGCTGTGCTGTAGCGAAAGTTATTTTCATTTTATTGAAACGGACAAGTTGAACTAGAAGCGAACGTGCATATGCAGAGGAAATCTAAAGCTCAGGAAAAGGATGCGACAGCGGCAGCAGTGGTAGAACGAGTACAAATATCAAACAACAAAGTATGTGCAAATATTTAGATACAAAAACACACACATGCACATGGATAACGCTGACAAATAACAGCAGCGACACACAGCTATGCAACAAAATGTTGAAAGCGCAAACTTAACGCACGAATACCAAAACCATTTGTGTTGCGAAATTTCTTGTAATGTTAGCAATGCCAGCAGACGCCAAGACGTATGCGTATTTTAAAGCTTTTATTTGCGAATAAATACACAAAGGCAGCCAGCCACATCACATCCTCATAGTCGCTTTTAGCTCGAGATACATTCGGAAAACTGCAACGCGTGGTCTGACAATGACAAAGTGATCTTCCGGCGCCATGTTCCACGCCAGATGCAGACTGCGCTGCTTATGCGCTGCTGATAAATGATGATTTTACTTTTACGTTTTTCATTCGAATGTATCTTTCACTCTATGTACTCTATGTTGTTTGTGTGAACAGTCTAATACTAACCCGCCCGCATCGTCGCTGCCACTGGTGATGTCAGCGTGTTCTTGTTGTTATCCACTTTATGAGTTTCCTTTCAACTAAGCGAAAAAGAAGCAACTACAGTCGTCACATACATTGGATGTGGCACGCCCACAAAATTTATTTTTCTGCATAAAATGTATTTTATTTAAGCGGATTCGCAGCAAGAAAGAAAAAGTGGGAGGTACATGAAAATAAAAAAAAAGTGAACAAAACATAAGAAAAGACGCTCTTTTCGCACCCAAACATGCAGCGTTCTTAAGCTTACTTTATACTCGTACAATGTATAAATTCTGACAATCTGCAATAAAACTGCAAATTTTATTTCCATAACTCATGCGAACACTACTAAACTTAAAGTTTTATGCAGATTTGCACTGACACTAATGCGACATTTATGAAAAAAGAAATTGTAGCAGCAGGATTTGCCTGTAAAACGGGCAAAAAACTATGAAAAATGCTAAGCAGCAAGGACAATTTGACTAGTGGCAACTTGTGTACATAAGAGTATATTCTATAAAGTGTCAGTGATCAAAACTATGAAGCGCTCAGCAAAGCAAATTGGACAGCTTGCAGAAATATTAAAATTTAAAACTATTTTAAGTGCTTTTACAGCTAAACATGAGGGTGTGTAGTTTAAAAAAAATATAAAAAACAAATTGGTTTTGGTTTTTTTGCATAAATAAAATCTGCTCGTGTTCGATATACAGCACTGTGCTGGTTCAATATAAAAGTTGGAACACTGTTAGAGTTAAATATACCAAATATGAATATTTTTTTATAAATATTCGATTAAATTATCATAGTATCGAATATATATGTGTGTGATTTGCAATACTCAAAGATTTAAGAATTATCATAAATGGTCCCAAATGTCCCATTTGGTATAATATTTTAAGTGATCTTTTGTGGATATTAAAAAGTTTTACTTCAGGTTTCTATATATACTAACACTTAGAGAAGATTTGTACGTTCATGAAATACTACTTAATTGAAGAGGAAACAAAACTAAATGTCCAACTTTAAGGGTATATTTTTTTATAGACTCTAAGTTCTTGTTGTAGTTGTAGTTATTGATCTTTGGCCGTCAGCCGAACAAAAGCAATGATATGTTTTACTGCGGCAGAGAGAGACAACAAACTCTTAAATAAATGTCCTTCCACACACAAAAATTATAAATCAATACTTACTCAAAAACGGATAAAGACTCGGATACAACAATCGTAAAGGAACTTGGAATATCCGCTCTCTCACTTATCCTTCTAAGCTCGAGCAAGTATGCAGAGAGCTATAGCATTATTAGATTTAAATTCTCGAACTATTTAAAACCAGATGGCTCTGGTCTTATCGATCCAGATTCAGACGATTCCAAGGACGAGTTTGACAACTTTCTCGACTTTATAATTAATTCTGTCAAAGATCGCAAAGATCTGCGATAACAACACCAACGACGTTCGTCCACCAGGAACAACAACAATGGTTACGTGTACTTCCAGAAAGAGTCAGAAGACAAGATAAACGTAAAGAGATCTTCAATCTGGATGGCCTAAAAACCCCGGCGTTGTTCCAACTTTACCATGAAGAACTATCTCTTAGGCGATCTTAAACTGTGCAGAAAACGGTTGGCTTGCAGCAGTTCAGAATCAACCCATCTGAATTAGTAAGACCACCTGGACTTTAATTGAGGACCTTTGATTATTGAAAGTACAACTAAATCGCAGTGCTAGACGTGACCGCAGTAACCTATGTTCCTTTCCATCGTACCATCTATTTCTATACCAAATTAAATACAAATTAGTTAAAAGGCTTAGGGGTGATGAGCGCACAAACAAATATACAAAAATTTGTCAAAAGAGACCTAAAGCATAACTATTAAGGCAGAACAGTTGGCCAACTGCAATAATATACACCTAGTTTATCAGTGCCGGATTTATATTTTTATGAGTGTCCACTTTTAAACAGGAAAAACTCCTTTCACTAGAACAATTTGCAGCCGGAGTAGAAAGTGTGACGCCGGGAGCTATATCCAAGTTAGGCTAAACATTAGACAGTGATTGATTCTTCAAAAACGTTGAGAGACTGCGTAGTAAGTTTTATACAGGTTTTACTGCACACTCTGCAGTTTTTAAAAGGATATGTAACTGTGAAAATGTAAACATTCTTAAAACAAATCGTCCTCTAAGTCCTTGGTATAATATTTCAGGGAAGACGGGGTGTTTGTTCACCGGCGTGGCCAGTCAACAAAAACTTTAAGTTTAAGTAAGCAATTCTCTGCATTTCAGCCCTCAGTCTATCAAGAATGACCAAAAAGTTATTCACTCTGAAATAATTTCTAAAGCCGGAGGATAGGTTCGACATTCGATGTTTTATCCGTCATTTTTATTGCTTTTAGGTTGCCTCCTTATATTCCCTTGATATAGATTAAGTACACTCATCTCAATTGCTTTTTCTTTAAAATAGTAAAAGTAAAAATAGATCTATAGAGATCAGATCACGTGCATTTATCTACAGATGAGCTCTGAAACTGAACACTCAATTTATTCTTTCCAAAATAGAATTCCAAAATACGACCAAGAATTTGATGCGAATTCCTTTTGCCTCATTTGGCGGGACCGGTTCTTTGTAGTCATTTTCAATAATTTTTAAAACTGTAATTACTTCATCCCAGGAATCTCTTAGACTCTTACAGGCATCTGCTCTAGCCTACCAACGACGGAGGTCAATCCCTGGAGTGTCTTTGCTCTTCCTACCTTATTCGTTAATATTTTCCAACTTTCGGTTGACTTCACGAAGAAAGTATATACCTCCTCTAGCCAAAAAAAAATGGCAGGACTCAGACGCCGAGATTCCCACCAAATTCAATGAATGAGCTGCACAAGGAACAAACATAGCAAATGGTGCTTGTTCTTGAATTTTAGCTTGTAAACCATTGTAAATCCCTGACATGTTACAGGAGAGATTAATGTTTAACCTATCCAGCTCTTTGGTAATGGCATCAAACATATCTTGAAGGTAAGAATTTGAAAAATCTCTCACATGGTTTTCCGTTATCTAAAACATATCGAATCACAATTGTTGGCTAATCTAAATGTGCTGCACCCGGTGTAGAATCCAAAATCAAAGAAAAGTACTTTTCTTTTTTATCTCATCACTGAAGTATATCAGTTACTCTTAATGGGTCAAACTCTGCGATTAATTCCAGAAGCATAATGTAATTTCCACTGTGCTAGTCACCGAATTTCTCATTACTTCCTCTCAAAGCGAGACTTCAAGAGGCTAATACTTATATTACAGCAACAACCCTCTTTAAAATGTTCTCTCTTCGTTGAGTTGTTCCTTTATTCTTCTGAAATCGAGTGAGCGTCCTCTAAAATTTGCCTCCCCTAGGACGCTGCCACCCCTACGTCACGGCCTATACGGTCTATTAACAAACCTAGGATTGAAGTTTATACAGCAATAAAAAAAACTAGGAAACATATTCCACCTATCAAGGGTAGTGACGCGTCCAGTCTAGCTTCAGTCGAGGATTAATTGGCACACTGGAATGAGTTCTTTGAACTCGGTGACACTGAGTCAGTGCTAAAATCTCAGCACCGATTCGGCTTGTAGGGGCAAAATAATAATGGTCTTAAGCAATCTAAAAAAAAAAAACAAAGCTGCTGAGCCAGATTGTGTTTCAGTTGAATTACTTAAATACAATGCGAACGCCATATCAAACGCCCTACACCCCATCATTCATGAGGCATGGATATATGTGACTTTACTAGATGACTGGAAAGAGGTGGTGATCGGTACTTTTCTAAAAATCTACGATCTCTAAACTCCATACAAATAGTACTGGCTTTCATCATCTTAGCCAGAATTTCGCCAACATTAAGCACTAAGTTACGGTGAGAACAGAAAGTGTTCCGACCAAATTGGTCTTGTGCACATCACCTCAACAGAGTGTGCATCATTGTGCAACAATCGTACAAGTGAAGCTCCCCGTCATATCTTATACCGTTATTTTTTTTATGGACTTCGAACGCTTCGAACGCTTTGGACACCAATCAACAACATCGCGATAGCGAGTTCACAGAGCAGTTGTATCTGACAAAACATCATCAATTTCATCATAAAAAGAGGTTTCCGTCAAGGTTGTAAACTTTCACCACTCCTTCTTACAGTTTTCCTCGACAGGGTCCTAAACTGCACAAACGTGAAGTTGCCAAAACGTCTACAGTGGAGACTAAATCAGAAACTTAATGAAAATGTTTATATCTGCTTCATGCCGTGTACGCACAATGGGGCTGCAGCGGAGTTTGGAAGCAAATGCTCGTACAATCGGTCTTAAAATCAACCTTTCAAAAACGAAGTGGATGCATCTGAAAATAACTTCAGCATCGCCACTGACTGCCATTGTCATCATTGAAGATGTTGACAAGTTCCTCTATCTTAGTAGCTATATTCCAGCAGATGGGAGCGTTAGACTCTGCTGCACAAAGCCCCGCGCGAAGCAAAGCGCGGTATGCATTTCAAAAGCTCAACAAAGTATGGCGCTGTCATTAAGATCGAAAATTAAAACATTTTAAACCGACTCCTATTAATTAGCTCAGACACGTCCGTAGTTTAATACAAAATTGGCGCGAAGCTTTATTTAATATTGTTTTATTATACAAAAACCCAAAAAGGTGGAATAGATTTGCATTGGTTTATTCTTTTAAATGGTATTGGATAGACAATAACTGAAGAAGTAAAATAGGAATCTCAATATTCAAACTTGTAGGCTCCATCTCCAAGTTATTGTTGTTCATACGGACATTGACTCGAACTATACGAGCTTTAAATTTCGTATAGGAATTTTTTGAATCTTCTCTCCCAACGCAGATTATTATAAAATAGTAGGCCCAGCGACCCTTTCAAGAATATTATGTACATACGCAGATAGAGTTCCACACAAAGACACCTGACAATCGTGTGCTTCGAGATATTAATGGTTGTGCGATAGAAATTAAGTCCTAAACTTCACACACAAAGCATTTACAAGACGGGAGAGCACCTCTGAGGATATTCATGTTCTTGATCTTTCAGAACTAAACGATAATGCTCGCGAATGATATTAAAATCATCGGCAGGAAAGAACGGCGAATTTGCAAGGCTTAGCGACTCTAGGGTTTAGTGGTGAATAAGGACAAAATTAAGTACTTGGTATAATTTCATACAACGGCCTGTGAAGATGGAGAATTTCAACTTCAGTATTGTAGAAAACTTTGTGTATCCAGCAACAACATCAAGTACAACAGAAGTACAGACCTTTCTCGTATGATTACAATCAAGGTCTACAATACGTTGATAGTCCCAGTCTCGTATTTGAATCAGAGAAAATGCATTTCGACTCTTCAAGCGAAAGTTTCTTCGCCAGGATTTTGGATCCAGGCGATCAGCATCGTTATCGAATTTGTGAATATAGTGTGGGATTTTAGCAAGCGACTGACTAATTCAATACATTTTCAAATCAAAGTTTATGCGTGATAGACAAAAAGACTCCATAAATGCGATTGACAACGCCTTCATATAACTTCAAATAAATCTAACAAATACAAATAATAAAAATCCTTAGCATTAATCAATAGAAATTGTTTTCAATATTTTCAATTACACTTTATTTCATTCACTAATATTTGTCACACCTAAATATATTTCAGTTAAACGAAATACAAAATCACACACAAATTCATGGCATTTTCAACACAACTTTAAGTTCATTTAATAACAAAAACAAAAAACTAAAATTTCATAAACGTAATTGTACTCAATTCTCATTTGTTGTCACTTTTGATGTGATGTCAGTTCGGTGTTGTGCCAATTTCGAACAATTGTCAGCTACACTGATTCGAGTAACTACATGTGTGTAGATACATTTGTATTTATGAATGCACGTAATTGTGGTAAGTCAATTGTTTGGTAGCACTTTGCTTTGTGTTGTACACGAAATGGCGTCAACTTGAGTGTTCTGTGTGCTCGATGCTCTTGTTCCTTTGACTTCTGACATTTAATCGTCGCTTTTGCTCTTCGTGCTCCCTATTTTTCTGCTATTTTAATCGATATTCGATACTTAAAGGCAATAAATATCGCTTTACATTTTCTTTTGATATCATAGAACTTGGTTTTTCATTTAAGTGAATCAGTTGCGTTTAGAATTCAAATAAGCGTACACAAGTTTCTTTGAGTATTCGTAAATTAAACTTCAAACGAGTGTGCAGTGTAGTTCTAATATGATGCCATAGCATTGCAAAGGGTTTATTTGGTAAGAAAATATTCAATGAAAAATATTTTATATTACATATAACAAAAGCAATTTCAATTACTATTTTCAAAATTAAAATTTAAATAGACATTGCATATTTGTTGCTGTCATATAACTATATTAAGAAAGCTATAGTCGAAAATTTGATATTAAATATCATTTAACTTTACTGTTTCATATACGAAGAAGCATGTCAATAATAACTTTATTATACCATTCAAAAAGAATGCGATATCTAGGCCATGCGTGAAGAAATGATATAAATACAATCGTAAATCGAATTCTACCTATGTGAGGACATGAACTAAGCATCGCTATATGATGATTCTGGCAATGGACAAGCCAATGGACAAGCAATCAATCACGATAATAGCTAATGTCAAGATTCTCCTTAACTAGGTTGACTATCAAGCTAGACCTGAGCTTATTGTTTATTGAGAACCTTGGACCGATAAGAGTGGAATACCTGCGCTGGTTCGAAAGTTTTTAACACATCGAAACGTACTGAACACTGGTTAGGGTTAACAGTGAATTTTACCAAATATAAATAAAATGGGATTCGTTTGCTCAAGTTCACATTGAGAGAAAAGTTGTTGACAGTCATTCTCTTGGGAATGGCCAACAATGATTCTTGTTACAAACGGTTTAAGCAACTCACACGTCCCTTAGAACACGTATCTCTTGGGTAGCCTCTGACAATTCCGTTCAGCGGCAAGCCAACGTGAGAAGGCGAATTGGACGAATTTGGATGTGGTTTGGTGTGGTGAGTAGGAAACTACATGGCCTCGTCTCTAGGTTCACGCCTGTTGACGAGCGTCTAGCCGCGATACGCATCAAGGCTAAATATTTTTATATTAGCCTGATTTGTGCGCACGACGATGAGTTCTATGAGCTCTTGGAACGTCGGTATGAGCACTGTCCCATACATGATTGTCAAAGCTGCAATCAGAAGAGACCGCCATAGCATTTTCAAACACAATCTCCCGACTGCTCCGGGAAACCTCTTCATTTTCTCAAGATATGTATACGCAGTGGATAGAGAAATGACATCGGAACCACCTTTTAATGATGGCACTATTGTAGAGCCACCGGACTACAACGAGGTCAATTCAGTTATTAAAAAGCTTAAAAATATCAAAGCGGCAGGCTCTAATGGGCTGCCAGCTGAGTTATTTAAGACCCGCGGCGAAGGGTTGGTAAGGAGTATGCACCAACTTTTATGCAAGATATGGTCCGATAAACGCATACCCAATAACTGGAATCTCAGCGTTCTCTCTCCTATCTTTAAGAAAGGAGACCCTGCTGTTTGCGCCAACTACCGCGGAATAAGTCTTCTTTCCATCAGATATACGATTCTGTATTGTGTAATAGACTAGGACTATATCAGAGTAATAGACTAGGACTATATCAGAGTGGCTTCAGAACAAAAAGGTCGAACAGTGACCAAATATTCAGATTACGCCAAATCTTGGAAACGACCCATGAGTTTAACAAAGACACATACCACCTATTTGCCGATTATAGAAGCTATAGATGCTACTCGCTTACCCCGATGACATCGATATCAATGGTACTCAGGAACGGCGAGTCAGCAATGCGTTCTCGGGGATTGAAAAACAGTGTCGACTCATGGGTCTAGCGGTGAATGAGGACAAGTCGAAGTACTTGGTGTCTTCTCGCACTTCGTCATCGCGTCTTGGACGGTCAGTGATGATGGAGAATTTCAACATGTGTTGTAGAAAACTTCGTATATCTTGGAACAGAGATAACCAGTAACAACAACGTCAGCCTGGAGATCAGGCGAAGAATCACGATTGCAAACCAATGATTTTTTGGGTTGAGCAAGCAAATGAGAAATAAAGCCCTCTCTCGAAAGACAAAAATCAAGATCTATAAGACACTGATTCTCCTGGTTCTATTGTATGGCGCAGAGGCATGGACCGTGATTGAGTCGGATAAGACAGCGTTGGAAATCTTCGAGAGGAAGATTCCTCGCAGGATTTTCGGTCCTATTTGAGTCGGCGACGAGTTCAGGTCCCGTATGAACCGCGAGCTGTACGAGCTATTCGATGAGGTTGACATAGTCCAGCGCTTAAAATTCCAGCGGCTGCACTGGGCTGGGCACTTCATTCGAATGGATGAAAGAGCTCCAGCACGCATGGTTTACATGGGGGGCGCAAACTTGATTGGCGGACGCCGACATAGAGGACTACCAGGCACTCGATGGGATGACCAGGTATGGAGAGTTCGTGGCGCCAGCGCGTACTAGACTATGGAGGATGGCGCGCCTTCCTAGATGCGGCCATGGCCGGTAGACGGTTGACGGCCATTTAAATAAGTGATGCCGAACATAATTGAATTCAGCTTAGAATGAAGTTGAAAGTATACGAATGCCATTTGAAGCTCCTTAAATAAAGATACAAGTAGTGTAGTGCTTTAAGTCTGCTTCTAGACAAATTCGACCACAATACTGAAGCCAGTGGGTTGGGATAGTGAGCAAATCGACCATGGTATCCGAGGAATGATGATTGATCTCCGTCCACACTGTGCGTTAAGCAAGATCTCTCTCAATATTATTATTTCGCATAAACCAATCGGCTTCATAGTTTTTTTTAAAGACTCTGTACATTATTTATGGACTTAGCACTTCTCCCTTAGATATCACTAGGATGGAACAACACTTTGACGATAATCTAGTATCTTACTTAGCTTTTCTTAACATGTTTGTAAAAACCTGGAGTTGCGAGTTTGCCATATCAGTTGTTCTTCGAGTTCCAAGGTGGTGCACTCGGGTGAGTGAATAATACATCCCTTATAAAGAATTGGTGTCTTATTTAAGCGAAAAGCAAAGCAAATTTTAATACAAAAACATGCTATGAATCAGTTGCAAGGAAAACGAGATCGTGTGCATACAAAGCTACCAATATTCAATCATCGATTGTAGTGGGCATGTCAGCTATATATGTATGTAAATCGCGTAGAGTACGTGTCAGAGAACTCTGTCTTAGAGAATGACTGCTTGAATATAACATACTGAAGTTTTGACATCTTCTTGCACAAAGCTTGCTATCGGTATTCTTTGTTTTATTTTTTGGAATAAACCATCCAGCCACAGTCTGTTGAATGCCTGCTTCACATCTATAATTTCGATCATAATCTCTTGCAATTTCATTTGAAAACAATTTTTTTCCTTCGTCGAGGAATTCCTATTTCTGAAAATTTTTATATGTATTGTAAAACGAAATAGAATGATCATAAAAGTAGAAAACTTTCCGTACAATGCCGGATAATATTTGCTTATAATTGTGCCACTGCTCTAGCTGGTCTTGGCATTTATATGGCTAATTTGGCGACTACATTGTCCAGACAAGTACAATAACAATGCAAACAAGGTTAACAATAATAAGTGTCGGACTCGAGAGCAGCAACGAAGAAAAGAAGGAAGATAATAAATGTTTTGCGAAGTACAGAGAAAAGGCTAAACTATATTAATAATGTAGAAATGCCAGAGAATTAACAATACATGAAAAGTACCACGCTTTAATACCCTGTACAAGGAGTACAGGGTTTGTGGAAATAGTAGTGAGCGGGAAAATCATAAAGGACAAAAGTCAATTGCTCTGTTTCACACTACATAAATAATTTGGCTTTCAATCCAATCGTGGTTAATACTCTACATACGTAGTGTGAATGCCATTTGATGGGTTCGACGGATATGAAAAAAGAAATTGTGTTCTTAGATAAATTTTTTAATGCAATTATATGTGAAGCAGCATGTAACAACTTTAATGTGAATCGAGTCGTAGTCTGTGTAGCAGCAGTTTTGATTTTGTGCTAATTTTTATACCCTTCACACATTGATTGCGCGCGTCATTGTTAGTTTGTGAAAACATTTGCATTATATGGAAAAACTCTCGGCGTTAACACAAACGGACTTATTCAGCCTAGTTGACTCCTTTTATTAAGCATTCTTCGGAATCAGTATCTCTTATAAAAACATACAATCGAAAGACGGATAATTCTCAGTGGTATACGGAGGGAAAACAACACAAAATAGAATATCGGACCTCAAACATAAAGTCTAACTAACCAAACAGAATAAAAGAGATGATGCGTATTTGTCGAAAATTGAAATGAAACTCGTTAATGAGAAATGTTGCTTTGGAAACACACAATTTAGAACAGCAGTGAACCCATGCATCCCATTTCTGATCTCTCCTTGTCAAAAATCTCAATGTATTGATAGATTACTGTTACAGCAAGCAGTAAACCAGAACCGGAACCGTTAGCGCCCAGGATATCAGCCATAACAGATAATGCACCAACACAAAGACCGCAAAAAGTGGTAGCGGTGAGAATACAACGATTCAGTTGATGAATCATTGAGCTCTTTCGATGGCCACGTATGACCATATGCTGAGTTGTTTAGCAACATTCTAGACTGAGCTGACGGAAACATCAATCCAGGTCTTCGAGACGAATACGTATGAGCCCAACATGAAAACAAGTATCGCGTGAATAGAATCTGTCAGTATGTAGCCAACTCTATTTGGTGGTGAAAGGTAGAAGCATAAGCCACCAACATCATCCCAGACACCGAGCAAATTAATGAAGAAATTGCCTGAAATTTTACAGCCAACACGAGATTATATACAAGTTGGAGACGAAGGTTGTCTGCAAAATAATGTGAATGTTCGAAGTATAGAACAGCTTAATAGGATAAATGCTGCACGATATTGTGCACTTTTTATAGATAGATCCATGCGGCCACTTTGGAAGTATATGACAACAGCAAAAATAAGAACGGTAGCCAACAAATTCATCCGATTTCGCAAGTTTTGACGAAAAAAAGCTTCAAGTAGAGCATGCACCATATGGTTACCTGTAGTCATCAAATGGAAGAACAATAAGACCAGCGGCAAACAGCTGTATTATGATAAGAGGACAGACACCTGCACCAATTTATGCAGGATCACCATATATGCCAGTCATGACCATGCAAAAAAGGTTTTGCACACCGTTGAACAATGCACGATCCTTAAGAATATCAACTGCTTCGATGATATTTGCTCCAGCAAGCAGTTGCATGATAAGACCTGAGGTGACAATGGGTGAGATACCTTAAGTTTACCAAAATTTGATGCGAGAATAACACGAGTGAAGTAGAATGAATCTGCATTGTCTGAGCTCATAATTTGGCGGTCCATGGCACCTTGCTTCGGCTTGGCAATATACCGCAGAAAGGTTTGATGACTTCCAGGAACTTAATTTCCATTATGTTGCACTTGATTCATTTGTCGTACGATATACTAGTTTTCTTCAAAAATTTCCACTAACAGAATAGAAAATTAAAAAAAAAAATAAAATATAATTCTTTTCAAACAGTCACTGTGATCTTGTGCGCGAGACGAGACTTCTACTAACCAAGAAACAGCGTCCAAATTCGTACTTACTCACAAGACAGCTTAAGCGGATACTTTTTAGATAAGCCCAGTCCTATCCATTGTTTTTTCTGGATTAAGGTGATACAGTTCAATATTTGTATCTTTCCTATAAAGGTTGATGACGTTACAGTTGTATATCCCTAAATAATTGTTTGCGAGGCTCGTCAGCATAGGCCTGTTTTCTTCCAAATCTTCCTTTGTGTCTTAACTAATTGCTTTGCGGTAACCC
This sequence comes from Leucophenga maculata, assembly GCA_035044805.1. Classification (NCBI taxonomy): domain Eukaryota; kingdom Metazoa; phylum Arthropoda; class Insecta; order Diptera; family Drosophilidae; genus Leucophenga; species Leucophenga maculata. Next base: position 29,565 of record JAWNNP010002979.1, on the reverse strand, counting down.
CGAATTAAAGCCGGGTAAATTAAAAAATTCATCTATATCTACTCTACTCTACCCATGACTAAGAATAGGTCTTTTGCGAATTAACCGCCTTGCCAGAACGTTGGAATGTGCCGCGAGTCGCTCCGCGTATTTTACAGCATCTTGCTGTAGTACATCGCATACATTAGAGACTCTTAAATCTCTTTCGATGTCCCTTGTTCGTATATGCCAGGTAGCTTTGCACGGTTTCCTAAGTACTTTGCTCTGCGTCACACGAATCTAGTCCATGTGTCTTATTACAGTGATTCCGTATACCTGCAGGACATATTTTCAAATTGGGCTCAGGACGCATTTATAGATAGCTTTGACATTTTTCCAGCTTTACTACGCCCCGTTTGCTGATCCATAGTTGTGTGTCTAGGAAATGGTAGCTTTTTGTCCAAAACAACATCAAGGTATCTCTAGGCGGGCTTTTGTTGTAGAGGTGAGCCTAGCATTGATATGCCTGGACAAGCACCTCTTCTGTAGGTGCCTATGTTCCACTTGGAAGCCGATTCAATAAGCTGTTAAATTATTCCTGTAACGCATTTGCAAGTTAGCATGGCCACTTACACTTGCACTTGCACTTACACTTGCAGGTGCTGGCATGTCTGCAGAGTATATTGTGTAGAGAGCACGACCTAGGACAGTGCCTTTTGGTACTCCAGCACATATTCGTCTTCTTGTCGATTTGGTGCCGTCTACAACAACACAAAAGGATCGACAGTCTAGAAAGCTGCTAACTATCTGTGAGAGCTACGGTGTAAGTAAATTCTTTAACTTACACCGGAGGCCAGCATGCCACACCCTGTCGAAGGCTTGCTGGATGTCCATGAACACCGCATACTATTTTTGTTCCATGGCTTCCAGGGCGAAGTTGACCACACTTTGGAGCTGTTCCGGGGTTCCATGACGTTTCTGAAAGCCAAACTGCCTTTTTGAGATCGTACCACAACTACAACCTCTATCTGCATGATCCGCTCCAGAATGATCCTCTCTAACATTTTTGCCATTGCATTGACTGTACGCATAAACATCAGTTAGCTGCTTTCAATACCCGGCTACTTTTTGGCCTTCAAATTCTTAACTTGCAGTGCAACTCTTGCAGCGTGACCGTTTGCGTAGGCAGTGCCATTTGATAAGGTGCATCAGCTGTGCTCTGGACAGGTCTGAATCAAGCTTAATGTCTGAAATCTTTCCTCTAGATTGCTAGCGAATATCTTGGCTTTCTGCTGATTGGTTTTGCACCATCGTCCTCTTGCATCCTTAAAAGGACTTTTCGCAGTAGCTTGTCTCTGGAAGGTTATTGTTAATTTCCAAAGCGAGTAATTGAAGTCTGCGTTTGGCCCTGCGTTGTCCAACATAGAATCTATTTGGAGTTTTCTTCTTCTCACAATAACCTTTTGGGGTCGATTTGCCAGTCTTTTATAAATTCGCCACACGCGAATATTTCCTGTCCTGGCGTTATGTTTTCTAACCATTTTTTCAGGCAAAGGAGTGATGGTTTGAAATTAATGGAGTTCCTGTTTTGCTGCTGCGGTATTTTATGTTGCTCGTGAGCTGTGAAACTGCGTCTTCAACATACTCGGGACCTGGAATTTTCGTGTTCCGCTCTAAAGACTTCAACAAGAGCCAGGTGGGACCATCCGTTCTCTGCTACTGATGCTTCTTGCAATCGCTTACCTTGTGTGCACATTTTGGTTTGTTGAAGTCGCCGCCGGCTATAAATCCATAGCTCTGGGAGCAGTATCGTACTTAAACTTCTGAATTATCTATTTTCATTAAGTTTATGCTGCAGAGATTTCTGTCAATTTTTAAACTGTTAATTGTATGCAATTAATTATTTGCAATAACTAATGCAGATAATATTTGCGTAAATAGTTGACTGCAGACTTTAGTCTTTCGAACTTTCACCTGCTCTCATTGCTTTGATGCAAGAAATACTAATTTTGATTTATGTCGGCTATGTTGTGGACAGCGGTTATATATTTCTATATACTCATGATTCAAATTACAAAATATATTATTATAATACAAAATAATATGTCCCATAGCTCAATGCTGTGTAGAGTATCTTCTGGTTGTGCTACACCATTTATTCAAATTTTGTCTTGTTACATTTAATTTTGTTGCATAGCGGAAGTAACATAATGTTGCCAGATAAAAAAGAAAGTACCCAGCTAACATAAAATTTCAACGGCTTTCAACAATTTCTGTGTACTGCTGACGCCCACTTGAGCAAACATTTTGTATGCTACTGTTCGCGTGGGCGTGGTAAATTTCGGCACATTTTGTTTGCATAACAAATTTGCACGCGAAACATAATTTACACTCTTACACAGAGGCAAATATAATAGACAGAAAGCAGGACGGACGGACTGGACTGTAAGGTACCGGTAGTCAAACACTTGCACGCCCTCCGAATTTAATGTTGCACAGCGCCAGTTTGACTCTGTTTTATTCTGCATTGCTGTGTTCCTCTATTGCCTCAAAGTAACTTTTCATTTTACTTATATTTTATGCACATATAAATTCTTCGTTTACTTCTACTGCATAGAAATACAAATTATATACCTCTTCAGAGCATTTGCAGCTAACGGCAAGCACTGCGAGTGAAAATTTTGCATTTTTCGGCATAAATTTACCAAATAACACGTTTGCACACTCGCCAGTGTCTTTTTTTGGTGGCGCACTCAACGATATCACACTTCACCGCATTTGAGGCGGCAGCACGTCGCCGTCTCCTTGCCAGGACCACTTCAGCCAGCAGCCAATGCAGCCTGCAGCGCGTTAAATTTAAAATACTTTTATTGTGGTTTACACTCATACAAAAGGCAGTCAGTGTGCTCGGTGCGGCTTATGCGCTTCTTTGGTCTCTATGAGTCGATTTATAAATTTACACTCGCTGAAGCACAAATACAAAGAAAGCATACAATAGCACGAAAAACTGAATAAATAAATGTGAAAAGAGAAAATTGAAATGAAAACAAAGAAAGAAAAAATAAAACAATAATAAAACAAACAAGTTAGAGTCGATCAATTTTATTATACCCTGCACAGCAATATGTAATATGTTGAAGTATATTGTGAATAATGAAACGTGGTGACATGATTGATTATATTTTTAAATCAATTCATAATATTATCGTAGGCTTTTTTTAACATTTTGGTGTTTTAAAGGAACATTCAAAAAGTTTTGAAATCACAAAATTTATTGGTATTCATTAAAACTTGAGTTTTGAGTTGAATTTGTGTCAGTCACGGGATTTATGTACTCTTTAATATGTATGTGGTTAGACTGTCTTAAATGAGAAATGTTGTTGTCAGTGGTTAGTAAAATATTCCTGGAAAAATTCACTTCTTGTGTATTTGATAGGATCAGCTTGGAGTCGTGTATTGTAAACTGCTCAAACCAAACCAAATCATATTTTGGGTGTTTACCGAATATAACTGATGAGATTGAATGGAACACTCAAGAAAAAGCATGCCCATTATTACTTCAAAAATGAAAAACTTATTCTCCTGTATGGTAATACTCCACCATATGTTAGCACACCGTCCAAAACTTATTAGGAAACACTCAATTGGAAAGATTTACCCCACTTTCTATTATATGTACAATAATTTATATGTAAAGGCAAGCTCAGACTATGTCCGATATCTGAACAGAATATTCTTTTTTTGTTATTTTCTTTGAGTTTACTGTCACTTGGAGTTGAAGTTTGTGGGTATTTGATAGTATTTGCAATGAAATATGATAAATATGTCAGATATTTGCACCGTCTTTTCTGCCTTAATAAAGATTGTGGAAAACAAATTGGAGCTTAACTTGTAGTAGAGATTATTTTCCGCAAAATTTAAAGTCTCTGAAAACCAATCTCTCAGGCTGACAGCATGACAGATCGCTTGCTTGATTGTTAGGCATGATATCATGCTAGGGGGTTCACAAAGTGCAAACGTTACTGGATTTCCTAGTTCTCGTAATTTTCGACTTTCTCAATCTAACATAATTTGAGTTCCCGCCGATGTACAGCGTACAGAGTGTACTGAAAAGTTGTGAATAATCAAATTGCAACAAATTCTTTTTGATTTTTGTTAGCTGTTTATGTATCTTATGGTTGAAAACTGTGATAGTATCAACTTTGTTATCTGATTTCTTATAACCGAGTTTGATGTTGTGCAGAGTTAATCTTGGTGATCTTGGAGGACTTCGGCCGGTGTAAAAATTAATTTTGTATTTTCTATCATCTGCTGCTTGTACTTTTAGGCACCACATCAAACACAACCTTGTTTCAGTATAGCAGGAAGAAAAAGATTCTTTAAAACAAATTTTCAAATGGAGTTTGTTTTATCAAATCTTGTTTTGAACAGCATTAGGTATTATTATGAAAGAACTGAAGGTTTTTTGCAAAAGACTGTCTACAAAGTAGAAAATAATGGGGGGTTTGGAAGCAGATATACAAAGTTTAGTTCGATAAAAATAGTTTTCTTGTATGTAAACATACTCAAACAGGACAAGGATGAAAAAAAAATGGGAGATTGGTTATTGCCACGAAAAAGTCATGCAACATAGTTTCAGAACAAGTTGAAAGCAGTTTTTCATGATAGACAATCATTAATCCAAAAAAATTAATCGACAGCCCTCTATTGAATAGCTGCATAGTTTGGAAAAAATCTGAGGTTAGCAACTCAACTCAATTTTCTTCATTCGGATATAGAAAAATGTTTTATTATAAATATTTAAAATCTAAAATTTTGGAAATTGCACCATTTCTTCTGAGTTGTTTTCAAGTTCAAAACAATTTGCAGCTTACAAAGATCGATGGCAAAGTATTAAGCATAATTGCAGACTTTATCTCAAACATGCGGTATTTTAAGGTTTCACCTAAAACAATAAACTACTAAGGTCTCATTACGAGTTTGACTTCAATTTATTACATACAAGTTATTGACTACAAATCAAAAAGTGACAAGTCCGCGGCTTGGATAAGAGGGTTCAAAAGATATTGCTTCACTGAACTGATATAATTGAATGCTTACCACTTGCTACGAGTATGAAACCGGAAGAAGCTGTTGAAGCTATTATACGCATAAAAGTTTGGGCACAAATACAATGAAAGACCTTATGAACGCTTTCTGTATATCTTCAGATCCTTTAAAAACGAGCTTATGCTAAAACCCTGCGCTTCACTCAAATTGAGTTAAACTTTCGCCTCTTATTAGATAATAGGGCGAAAATATTGATTTATTAGAACAACCTTAATGAAATTTAAAGTTAATTAAAGCAAAAATAAGTTTATTGTAATAAAATAGTGAAGGACTTATGCCTACACTCTCATTGATAATCATTAAAATAAAGTTTCATACAATTTATGTTTTTTTGTTTCTTAAATCAATAATTGTTTCTTAAATCAAATTGTGAAATATCCTTTGAAATATATGTTGTAAAAAGTTTTTATTGTATTTTTCATTTGGCAAGATTTTACCTGCCAGAACTGGTCGCTGGAATGAAAATAAGGCATGATTTTCTGGATAGCGTCAAAATGTAAACTCAAGTTACCCAACCTTTCTGCTTTGATGAATTGTGTAACAAATGTAACCATCCGGAAATACTGTATCCATAATTAGGCCCTGTACCGAATGTACAAGAGCCTATTGGTTTTGTGCAAATGAATGTAACTGGTAGAAATAATAATCGGAGACCCCCAAAGTTACCCCCATTATGGTCAGGAGCGATAGAGGAGACGATATAGACATGTCCGTCTGTCTGTCTGGCCGTCCGTATGAACGAAAGGATCTCGGAAACGGTAATAGATAGAGACTTCGTGTTTTTTGCATTCGACTAGGACTGCTCCGGAATTTTACAAGTTTATTTTAATAACTTGCTCCTCCCATCTGTTTTAAAAGGCACTTAGTCGTGCAGTGAGAAGTGGTCATGTGTTTGGTCATAAGCTAGGGGAACATTTAATGTGTTTGTTAGGCGACCTGCACTGGTACAGGGCCTCTTACAGTCAGTTACGCCTGACTGTATTTTCTTGCTTGTTTTTCTGTAGCCCCAGAAGTATGGTGTAATGGCTCACATTTTTCTGAAGCAGAGCAGTAAAAAATGTGTCGTAATGATTCGGTGGAGCATTAATGAAGAGCAAAAGTATTCTACAAGTGACTTTTGTAAAGATATTGCCGCTGGGCCGTTGAAGAATGAGACACAAAGACAATGAATTCCCTTATACCTGCTACCTTATACATACCTGTAACCTATACTGACAAATTTTCGTAAACGTGTTTGTGTAGATAAATAATTGTTTGCGGCGTTCGTACTATAAAACTATATTGATTTAACTAAAAAAAAAAAAAAAAATGTGTAATTTAAATTGTAGGAAATTTTCTTAAGTGAAATGTTGTATATAAAAGTTTTCATCGTAAAATGATGATAATGTGGTGGCGCGTGATAGGAGGGGGCAAAGTTGGAGTTCGAAATTACCACATCGAAAACTGTAAAAATAATTATTTTTGGAGCTCTCGGATAGCCAGATTCCAGATAGCCTCTTTTTTTCGAACCAAATGACTGTACTATTAGCAATTGTAAATTTTAGCAGCCGTCTGGAAACCAAATAGTTTGAATATAAACCAATAAAATATCTGCCCAGAGTCCTCCTATTTCAAAAATTGTATACACGCACGTCCTTCTGAAATTTGAACATCGCTTTTGTTTCATATAATATAATTCAGCTTATTAACTCCAACTTGATTCAAAATACTTGAAATTAATTTGCATTATGCCACGGCGCATTTTTCTGTTGACAAATAAAAGACACCACGACTAATGTGCCCCCAGTAAGGAAAGCGTGATCATTTAAAATATTCATCATTTAATACATCCCCAATATAAGCAACACATCCCCAACAAAGCTACACACCTTTATGGTGTATTAACAAACGGGTACTCTATTTTATATGTTGCTGTTGAAACAGATATATGAACATTGATCATTCGACAAGGTTGCGCGATGGTGATCACAGATATAATATGCCATATACTTTTTAATAACTGTGTCTAATTTCTTAACTAATTTTACAGAAATACTTAGTTTCTAAACACTGATTAGAAATTAACATTAAACATTACATCAATATTCAATATAATAATAAAAAAGTCGATAAAGTATTATATTTACAAATATGACTGAAATACTTATCTTCATTTCGACAAATAAAATACTTAAGTCTTTATATCAAATTTCGGATCGATATGTTTCAAAAAAAGTTTGTAACTGTTCAAATTTTACGAAAAACTAAAAATACCCTTCACATGCTATGTGTGAAGAGTATATCAAACAAACAATCTGCGACATATTTTGAGTGCAAAAAGATAAAAATATTTTTGCAGCAAAGTGACCACAATGCGACTGTTCGTCTGTCTCTATACACAACTGTCTGTCGATGTTCAACATCAGCTACAGTATCTCTGTATATATGTATATATATATGTTTATTTGTGTGTCTGTATATGTATATATTTTCCTGCTGCTGCTTCCGGTTTATATGTGCGCATTTGTGGCTGCGGTTACAGTTTTCCATTTCGTCGAGCAACTTTATTGTTAAGTAAGCCGCTCAAATGTGTTTTTCTTTTTTGTCTCTATACGGCGTGACTAACTGAAATGCTGCGCCTAAAAGTATGTTGCAGCAAAATTGTGGTTATCGGAAAAATACAGAGAGGAACTCTTGCTTGTTCTTTTTGCTGGTTTGTACAATTGTTCATTTTGCATCATTAGGCAACATTTTACTTTTTCAGGAATTGCGCATACTTCATGCGCTCAACTTAAACAAAAAGTTCATACAGCAGCTACATGATGTACGCAAATCATGCTTTAACCTTTTTCACTTCAAAACAATTTGAAATGCCAAGCAAAATCCATTCTTCAAGTGGCAAGCGTTATTTATCCAAAATAAAGTTAAGTTGAGTTACTTTTAAGTAAAATTCAATAACGCACAAAATACTTGAGCACATAACTTATACAAATACTTGTAGCTTAAGAGAACACTATAACACACACACACACGTTCAGAGGACCCTCACATATTTAGCTACACATGAACACTTGCGCTGGCTTGTTGCGCTAAGCATATTCCAAAAATATTGCTGAAGTTAAAAGCATAAAACGAAAGTTGTTGTACAGCGTCGTGTAAAACCAACGACCCTTCCCGTTTTGAAAGAGCAACTCTCCAGCGTTATATTCCTCTGCATGTATGTACAAGTAGCAGCATTTCTTTTCCTTCTTACTCCTACATACAAGTACATAATAACTTTTTGTACTGACTGCACAAAACAGGCGCCAACTAGAAGTATCAGTATTGAAGCGAGTGCTACTAAAATTTTCAAAAGGGCAAAGTGCTGCTTTCTAAAGTTAAGCTGTGCAAAGAAAAAACATAAAACAAGAAAGAATGCTGCAGTTGTGAGTGCTCAACTTGGAGATACGCTGCACCGAATATATTATTTTTTTTGGAAGTGAAAAGCAGAATATTTTATTAAAATCTCTTTAGAAATTTTTTTTTTTTGCATTCCATAGAAGTTACGGTTGGGATAATGAATTTAAATTGAACAATTTGGTTATATATATTTAATATTTAGATTTAGTTGTAAACCAGTTTTAAGAAACTGCACAAAAAATGTGAATAATGACATCTTTTTTCAATGTACTTAAATAATCTTGACCAATATTTATGTCTTCCTTCAAATATATCCTATTTTTTTGCATGCATGTGTTTTGACTCGTATTCAATTGTTGCCTATTCCAAAAAATGGATCAAAGAACCTGTATTAAATATTGTGTAAAAAAAAAAACAAAAATGAAGTGCGCGGACGCATTCTGAATGTTGCCTGTGGCTTATGCCGAAGCTACCTTGTACCGAAGCAACGTTTATCGGTGGTACAAAATATTCTCAGAGGGCCGAGAAGATGTGAACGACTAAGAGCGTACCACACGCCCAAGCAGGTCAGCAAAAGACGACAAAAAACATTGATGAAGTGAAGAAAATAGTATTGGCCAATTATTGAATAACCATTAGAGTAATTGCTGAGGACGTAAACATATCAATTGATTTGGGTATGAACGGGTCGCCGCGATATTCGTACCAAATTGCTCAGTTTCATCCAAAAACAGTATCGCATTAACATTGCTAACGAGCTGTTGTACTCTGTCCGCAATGACCCAAATTTGCTTCAGAGGGTCATAACTGGTGACGAATCGTGGGTTTATGTTTATGACGTGAAAAGCAAAGCCTAACCATCTCAATGGAAGCTACCGACAAAAGCGCGGCAAGGTAGGTCGAATGTGAAGGTTTTGCTTACAGTTTTCTTCGATTGCAGGGGCATGGTGCATCATGAGTTCTTGCCACAGAGTAGAAGGTCAATAAGGAGTATTTCTTGCAAGTAATGCGCAATTTGCGCGAAGCAATGCACCAGAAACGCTCGGAAGAACGAAAATTGGCTTTTGCACCATGATAATGCCCCTGCATACACAAAGTGGCTTGTACCGCAGCCACAGTATTCCCCAGATCTGGTCTGTGACTTTTTCTTTTTCCCGAAACTGAAGAGGCTCATAAAAGGACGACGCTACGAGTGAGAAGATAAAAACAATATCAAAGGAGAAGCTGAACAAGATCACAAATAATGATTTTTTGAAGTGCTTCGAGGATTGGAAAAATGTTGGCCCAAGTGTTTAATATCTGGTGGGAATTACTTTGAAGGAGAGAAAAAAAAATTTCATGAAAACCTCGTAATTTGCTTGGAAAGCCCAAAATAGTATACATTTAAAGCGTGGTTCTTCGCCTGATCCTGATCGGATCCAAGATAGACGAAGTTTTCTACAACACTGAAGTTGAAATTCTCCATCACCGCTGACCGTCCAAGACGCGATGACGGAGTGCGAGAAGACACCAAGTATGTACTTCGATTTGTCCTCATTCAACGCTAGATCCATGAGCCGAGACTGTTTTTTAATCTCCGAGAACGCCTTGCTGACTCTCCGTTCCTGTGTGCCGATGATATCAATGTCTTCGGCGTACGCGAGCAGAATTACATCATTTTGGAAGATCGTGACCGACATATTCAGTATGTATATGGCGTATGATTTATTCCATCAGCAGATTGAAAAATCGCACGATAGTTCATCACCGTATATGGCTTCAACCTATTACACAATATGCGGGACACAAACTTATATCCGATGGAAAGAACACCTGCTCCGCGGTAGTTGGCGCAAACAGCGGGCCCTCATTTCTTAAAGATAGGACATAGAACATTGAGATTCCAGTCGAACCATATCTTGCATAAAAGTTGGTGCATACTCCTAACCAACTCCTCGCCACTGGCCTTTAATAACTCACCTGGCCGCCTATCAGACCCTGCCGCTTTGGTCTTTTTCAGATTTTTGATAACCGAATCGACCTCGTTATAGTCCGGTTGCTCAAAGTCAGGCCTTTGTGGCTCCTTTTACGTCTGAAAATTTGTTACTCCTCTTTCCGTTTCTCTCTACATCGCTCTTCTCTGCAGTAGCATTGTGACACTCCTCATCGTACCAAGAATTAGTCACAGGTTTCGTATAAGCAGTGTCATCCTATGCAGAATAATCCATGGAGCGGGTAATATATTTCAACTGCGCACATACATCTTGAATAGACGGTAAAGTTTCCCGCGGCAGTCGGGAGAGTGTGTTTCAGAAGGCTTCGGTTGTCTGTTCTGATTGCAGCTTGGTGACGTTACGTGCGGCATGCACCATATTAAGCCTACTTCGTACTTTTGCTGCGACAAGATAATGGTCCAAGGCGATGTTGGGACCACCTAACATTCGCACGTCCAACACGCTCGATGCGTGCCTTCCGTCAATCAGAACATGATCAATTTGGTTGCGTTTAACTAGATCTGGACTCTACTAACTAACATGTGAAATCGTCGAGCTGCAGGGATAGTCCGGACTAAAAAATCTGGATGACACTTAAATTTTCCACTTTAATCCAGCTGCATTAATATGCGTCTCATTTTTTCAAGTTGCCAGCTGAAAAAAAATTTTTTGTTTTCATTTAAGTGTTTTTTTATATTTTTTATTTTAATAATTTATTTGACATTTTTTTTTTTTTTTAAGAACTTTAAGGCAGTCTGCAAAAATTTAAATAAAGCATGATGTAAAGTATTTTATAAAAGTAGGCTTTTTCCCTGTACCTTTAGTGCAAGGATTTATATGTTTGTAAAATTTATTAGTTAACCCAAATGTATAAAAGGAGAATCAAAAATCAAGTAGATATAGACATACCAGTCCGCCTGCCTGTCTGAATGTCTGTAGGAACACAGAGAAAGTATGACCTTTAAGACATATAAACTTCATACATTGCACCCAAAAAAGAAGGTGCTACATTACAAAAAAGTCAGTCTGTCTGGAGATTATAAAAGATAGAGCCTTCATTAAATATTCCCTTCCTCTTTAAACATTTACTCTCTTATTTTCCCGCTTTAGTTTACAATTTTATGAACTTGCCAACCTCCCTAAGGCTTAGTACACATAGAAAACTAAACCCTTTTTCTGACTTATTGAATGAAAAACTTTTTATTTATCTTCTTTTTTTATTTAAAAACATTAAATTTGTAATAAAATATTCAACCTATATATGTCCTTTTCCGACCATTTCACAGTTCAAACTTAAAAAAAATATTGAAAGGACTAATCTCACTAAAGATTTATTAAAGCCACTTGCTCAATGTTAGCAGGGTATATGAATTATTGAAAAAAAACACTAGTCATAAAAATCAAATACCCAACAGATTGCTTTCGTAAAAGTTTATGCATTTTTTTTTTTTTGGGTTGTTTTTATTTATTTATTTATTTTTTTTTTTTCCCAAAGTTTAGTCGTACATCAACAAAGTTGCAATAAATTTGAAAAAATTATAAGTGTGATGGCACAAAAAACCAAAAAAACGAACCTCAAATAGCAGTGCATAAGTCTTTATGAATACATTTATACATCGCCAGCGTATTCAATAAAATTTAAGCAAAATTTAAACATAAATAAAACGCGCAACCATGCACATGCGCCATCCAAAACGCTTTAAAACCGAATGCTACACAAACTGTGGCAATTTGTCTGGATTTTCTATTCAATAAGTTATTTAGATGATTTACTGGAAAGACTTATGCTCTGATGTAGAGCGTATTGATTGATTGGCTTAAAGCGTTACGCATTCGCAATGTGAATTAAATTCAATTTTTTGCCGAATCAAAATTTTTTACCGCAATAAACAAATAGTAGCTTAAATTAAATATAATTCAAGCTAACAAAACTTCTCCGAGACAAATAAAATAGGGAAAAAATATTTAACATAACATTTTGTACAAGCAAAAACTCACAGTTTGCACACGTACGGAAAGCGGTATTTGTTTGCTAAAGCCCCGGGGCAACCAAAACATTTTGCATATTAGCAAAAAAATACAAAAAAAATATAAAAAAAAAATCCAAAGGAGCAACGAGCTGCAAAAACTGTTGAATAGTATATACAGCACAGTGCGTATACTTAATGCTGCGAAACCGCACACGGAACTCCTGCACAAGAAGAATGCTTTAAAAATGTTTCACTTAAGCAGAAAAAGCAACAAAAAACGAGATACACAAGCGAGTACCAGTATTCATACCATATATTTATATTCAGAGTAAAATAAAAACACAAACATAAACGCCAGCAAGAGCCAAAGCAAACAAATATAAAGTTAGAAGCTCGTTAAATTTTGCCAAAGGGTGCAAGTATATACATATTCACCAGAATGCCAGAATACGTGCAGGCTTTATGCCAAGCAAAAGAAGAAATAGAACTTCTACTTTCGTATTTAAGCTGACATATGTGCAAAAGTTAAGTTGACAACGCGCACAGATTTCAAAATTTCATTTTAATGCTAAAGTATTCAGCTCGTCCTCTCGTCCTTTGCGATGAGCTGGTGTTGAATTGACGCACGAGCAACAATAGCAGTGGCAACAGTTTTTCTTTATTTTCGGTGTCATCATCAGCTCCCGGGGGAATTTCTGACATAAACTGGCAAAGCATATAAACAAAGAAATATTTTCGGGCATAAAGAAAAATCTAGCCAACACAAATTCCAGCATAGCCAAACCAAAAAAAAAAAAAAAAAAAAATGGAAGAAAAGAAAGTTTAACGTAGGCGCGCTCGCATATATTATAATTTATAATCCCGCCTCGTGCACTTTTGCCGCTTTTTGAGCACGTGACGCCATAAACAAGCTGCCGTGAAGACAGGGAACAAAAAAAAAAAAAGTAGCAAACAGTGGCAGTGAGCTGAGGCCAGCATTGGAGGGCGGACCGCATTGGAGTAAACCTGACCTGCGGCATTTGCGGTTTGAAGAGAGCAGCGGTTACCAATAGTGCGCAAATCTATGCCAACTGTGTGCTCTCGACCCACGGCCAAATAATGCGCTGCGCCCATTCAACGAGACGACAAAATTGTCGCCATCTTTGTTGTTATTGTTGCTGTTGTTCAATATGCGCCATAAATTAAATCGCATGACCATTTTCAGCCTTCGGGTGCCATTTTGCTACTGTTTTTGAATCTGTTGCGAGGAAAAAATCTAAAGCGTGCATTCAGGCGCAAAGCGCTAAAGCAAACTAAGCGCACAAAATGCTGATTCGATATAGAAACGCGCGGGCGTTCAACCGAAAACTAAGTTCATGTCGCAAAGAAAGGATTTGAAATGCTACACTAGACACACTTATCTATAAGCTTTCTGCTTATGCACTTATCTACCTAAAAAAAAAAAAAAAAAAACAACAATGGTTTGAGTTTATTGGCTAAATTTGCTTTTGTATTTATTCGGTAATCGATTTAATTTTGTTAAACGCAATTTCAGCTTCAAAAGTGTTTTCAAGTAAGCACTCAAAGCCCTTAAATTATTGAATTTTATTTTGAAATTAATTTTAGCAAATATTTATTTAAGTGGCATTAAAATTCCAAATACTGACAGATAATTAAACCGCATAACGCACATTTTTTATGCAAAAGTTGTAAAAATTGTGAAATATTTTCTAGTGAAGTGAATTTAGTTTTTCATTTTGCATTGTTTTTAAATACTTGATTTGATTTGTTTTTTTTTTTTATTTAAATGCAACACATTTTTTATACTCAAATCCAGAATAAAACGAATCCGAATCCAACCAAACAAAATAATTTTATATTAAAATTTGATTCAAGTTAACTATGAGTATGGATGGTCTGAAGTGAATCGTTTATTACTATATTTATTTTAAAAAGAACGCATGAAAATAGATTCGAAAGTTAATAGTTTCCGTATATATGTAGCAGAGTATATTGGGTTAGGTAAAATGTTCAAATGTATGTAAAATACCGAATAAATCATCGGAGACCCCATTAAGAATATACAATGTTTGTAAGAACGCCTCTCAGATATAATACACTTGTGCCAGCGCATTTTCAATACCCCTTGAGCTCTTCCCGAGAGGCATAAGGAAATATTCAAGACAATAATCCTTATTGACCGAACGTTCTTCTAGTTAGAACTCAGGATGCACATGTTTTAATCGAAGAGAACAATTAGTTTATCATTGCTTCTTTCTTTTATATTTAATGCTTATTTAGATTGTTTTAGATTATCCCGAAAATTTAAGTACATATTAAGTATTAAGTCTCAATGCAGGATGATGTTGCGGGCATATTAAGAGCAGCCTATAATTTTATAAACTCTTGGTTTTCCATAATTTCGTGCGCTTGTGTCGTAATGAAAGTAAACTTCTATTTTTCAAAAGCCAGATCTTAGATCTTTAGATCTGTAGGTTTGCCCAGTACCCACGATATGATCCGTGAACGAGAGGCATTTCTCTTGGATTAGACCTACATAATTAGTTTTTGAGATTTGCTGCAATACTAGACGTTTCTACATTTAGCAGTTTTGGTTTAAATATTCGTTCTCTTTGGCCAGGCCTCTAGCAACAAGAAATATTCCTGTAGGCCACCAGCAACGTCTTCTTTTTAAACCAGTCGAATACACATATGTCTTCTGCATAAGCAGTCAACGTACTTGATATAGAAGTATTATTATTATCGTCGGGTATAGGAAGGTCAGCAACAAATGTATTCAAAAGAAATGTTCCCAGAACTGAGAAAATCCTTGGCAAACAAGATTTATGCACTTACGCGACCGTTAATGAAGAACTGAAAACCTTCTAGTTATCAAATGAAATGGAGTAGATAATTTGTCCTTAATCTATGACAGTAGACCGGAATTCCACATTTCACAGACCTCAAGAAGACTGTCTACTCCTGATGGAGTCGTTCAGTTGTTCTGTACCTAGAGCGGTTCTGAACTGGTGATTTGGCAATAAACGTGGCGACGGAAAACTCTGTCAGTGTGAAGGGAACAATAGGCATATGCATATGTATTAGAGATTCTAAGAAAACCTCTGTAACTTGAACGTCATTAATGGAAGCCAGTTTGTATGACTTAAAGCGCCTGGCAAGGTTTTGTACGAAGACGTCTGCTTGTTTGGTGTTAGATCAACTCCACTGTCCATTGATGTCGTGTAGTGGAGACCAATTTGTTGGATAACGCTTGGCACTAAGAGTAGTTTTCCACAATGGAAATGTTGCATTTTAATTTATACTCGTATTCATAGAATGTTGACGACGATCGTGTTGTGAATTTCTAGGCTCATGGGCGACAGAGTCTTTGAAGTAGACCATGCAACCAAGAGGTAGAAAGGTACATACCACGACATACCATGCTTTCTACGTCTGGTAAAGGTGAAACTGCTGTCTACTTATTGTTTATTGAAAAAATGAAGTGAAAAGTAGATATCTTCTGCCTAGTTGAGCTCAATTTCCGGCTGAATTCTATTGTCCAATTGCCATTTGAAAACATCTACGTCTGTGCAATGTCTAGTCGCTCCGAGAAAGGGAATATCTTTGCAGTTGTGTCGACCATGTCTATTTAAAGCACATGGTCCAAACTTTAGTCGTTTAGTTCCTCAATATTGGCTACTGGTTGCTTCAATTGGAATGATTAGATTTTTACTTCGACGTAATAACTATATACCCATGTTTCGTAAATTTTGAGTAAATCTGGGTCTTTTTTAGTAAAAATTTAGCAAACTTCGCTGCAACTTGTTCCATGGTCGAAATATTCGAAAAAAAACTGAAAGGCGTGACCCAACCAATATGACGACATAATAGTAAATGGACTATTCTCCATAACGATTTTCTGCATGAAGTTGATGTGCTGGGGTGTAAAGGGCGAACATCATCATTAAAAATTCCTCGGCAGTCTGGAAACCCGGTGTACATTTTATTATTTACTTATTATTTATTTTTAAAATAATTAAAATAATTAAATTAAACTTATTAATAAAAGTAAAGAGCACTAGCGTCTAGGCCTTCGGCTCTGTACATTTTATAAACACTTTGTTTGTTTAAAAAAGATTTGCCAACTACCACAGCCAATATTTGAAGTGCATTGGAGCTACTATCTTCATTTCCACACAAAATTAAATACAGATTTTTTGATCCATTTTTAGGCACTGTACAGAAGGTACCCAACTCATTGAACTATATGGGAATATTCCAATTATAAGAACCCATCATTTCGAATATTCTTTCAATGCACATTGGGACAGACACCTACTCTTACCGCCCATATAAGATACGTTGGTTTTTGTTAATTTTTGAGCCGTAATCCATTAATTATTTTTACATGTAAACTTATACTAATAAGAAGAAAATGAACATGTTTAAAAATAATTATATGTACTTAAATTTTTCAGATTACAAAAAAAAAAAGAATATGAATAATTAATTAATTAATGATTAATAATCTATTTCTACGTCTATTTCAATTGAAAAGGAATTTTCAGTTTCAGAATCTGAATCTGTTCACTGTCACAATTGTTAGAATTAAAATCAGTTTATGGGGAAATATTATTGTTATTCTAATTATTACAAATATGTATTTTCAAAACTTGGTGATTCCAAAAGCTCAATTACAGCTGCTGGTAGTGGGATTTTTTTATTTTGACTCAATCTTTTCGACAGATATATGCTCGAAACAAGAGAATCTGAGAAATCCATTGCTCTTTGAAAAACATCTGTCATATTGTTTCGTCGTGTATACTTTCGGGCATGTAACCGCCTGTCACTCTTGTAATATTTGTTGCGAGCTTCTGAGACGTTTTCTCCAAGAACACCTACAGACAGTACAGATTCTTCTATTATTTGGAAACCATGTACTAAAACTTTATCGACTGTTGTCGACATCGGGAACCATGAGTACAAGGCATTCATTCTATATGTCCTTGTACTCATTACGGTTTTTTGGCAATATTTTTGAAATTGTTTTACATTAATTGGCAGCTGGCAAGAAATCGCAATTAAAATGTGAAAATATGTGATGAGAGACTCAAGATTTCAGCTTATTTTTAGCAAGGGCTCTCCTGGCTGTATTGCCGTAGTTGGTTTTTCCACTCCCATTCTGTTTAGGCTTCTCGAGATGTAGAGCCATATTCTTCCACATCTTCTTCTGAATTAGTTTTTTCTGCTTCACCATTTAATTTTTTTCATTTTCATCTCCAACTTGCTATTTCTTGAGTTCAATTTTATAAGCAATTTTAAAAACAAACTCAAAAAATCTAATCCACGTGTGGAGTGGACTTATGTCTGGTCTTAAATTTGGGTGAGTCTATATTGCCACTTTCCATGAAATCTTTTGGACTTGCTCCACAGTCAAAATGTTAAAAACTTTTCCGTCTAAAAGTATCATATGCAGGTCATATTTTACTTCTCTCATTTTGTTGTAAGCGGAAATAAGATCACACGATCGGCTATTGCTGAGCTCGCGAAAGTTGTTGTATTGGCTTTTACTTAATGAATTTTGAAGCAGAAATGCTAACGCCTCATCCGCCGTTAGTGGTGAAGGCTCATTCTTTATGATAAAAAGGCTTTTCCTTGCCTTATTGGGGTTACCTGGAGTAAGAAAGTAAGTTTTTTAACACTAGAGCGGGATCTTTTTCGTTGAATTTTTTGGCCGAAACTACAGCAGCATGCACAGATGATAAGAGATGTGTTGTGACCTTGAGTACCAGCTAAATCAGATGCCAATTTTCTTTTCAGACGGGGTCCAGCATTTACATAATCAATCGGCGGGCGTCCAACTGATCTTGATGTTGACGCTTTAGCATTTAATGACAACCTTGTATTAACTTTAAAAACCATTTTATACAAAAGCCATTTGCTGAGCTTTTTCTTAAAATTGGTCATACTTCTGCCGCATTTTGTTAAGTACTTTCTGATATGTAAGTCAAAGCTCCTTACTTTGCTAATAATTTCATCGCTTTCCTCCGTGCTTAAGTTGTATGTCTTCAGTTCCTCAAAAATCCAACTCGAAACAGCGGAAGCACTTCGATGGTTTTCTGTATAAATTGCGTGCAACTTTTAATAAGCGAACTCAACCTCAGCACAAAAAAAAAACGATGTGCAAAACTGTGCAAAGACGGGTTTTAAGAATTGTTTGCACTATAATGACATATATTTACCTACTCTCGAAATTAGTTCTTACCCATAATGGACGGACACGTTGGTTAAGAGTTCTCTACTACTACTATGCAAAAGCAGTAACACTAAAAAATTTGAGAATATGGTTGTTGTCTGTTCTAGAGGCCCTCAATCTACTTGTAAGCTGTAGCCAAGCTATATGACCACAAAAGAATCTCTAGTGATCTCTAGTATGGATAGAAAGAGAAGCGATAAGTTGCTTGTATTTTGATTTGCTTTCTTTTAAGCTAAAAATTTATATGCAGACGTGCGATCGAGTTAAGTGGAGGAAAAACTCCTCTAACTTTATTTTGTTTATCTCAATCAATTGCCTTAATTTTCATTGTTTCAGAATAGCATAATATCAATGACGAGAAAATATGAAAAAAAAAAAACAAGAGTGATGGTGGCATTTGTTGCAACGTTTGTAACATAGAATTCAGCATTTCTCACCGGTGGAAATCGGACATGTAGCTACATTTGAAGCCGGCAAAACACAAACGGCATCGGCTGTAGCTTCCACGAGTCAACCAGTGACTAATACATTGAGCTAATCCGATTTACACATTGCTGTTTGCGAATTTGTGTGGGGCATATCATATCATCAATTCCAATTACAGTTTTCGTTTGTCATATTGTACGTCGCAAATAATTCGCAATTGTTTTGGTAATATGTCAAAGTTCAGTTATGCGCGAACAAAATGCGAATCCATTATAATGAACATATTTGCAGCGTACGTACTACAAGAATTGCGAAAGGATTTAGATGTCTATCATTTCATCAGCTTAATGACTGGCGCTTCAAATCACAGCAACAAAATATAGCATCAGTGTAAGAAATCTTCACCTGACGTCACAAACCGATGAAAAATCGAATATATTCGTCAAACTGCTAAAATCACTTATCGAAAAATTCAATCTTATTGAGAAGCTGGCTGCTTCCGGTGTTGACGCACTGGCACAGAAACCACGTTTTTCAAATTAAACCAGCTTTATCCAACATTGATTGATGTCGGCTGTACTGCACACATTGTATTCAAGACTTTAAGAAAAGGCTGTGAAAAAATGTAATTTGTAATTCTGCGACGATGTAAATATTAATTACCAAAAAGTTTTCTTCGGAGCAGAAGTCTATCAATTGAATTTTACGTGTTTTTGATGCATTCAAAAAGTATTTGGAATATTCGAGCAGTCCAAACTCATTAATAAAGCTTTTCAACGATCTGATAGCGCGAATTTAGATGATTTTCCTTCGAGGTTAATTACGTATGCTATTTAAATTTTTATTTAAATTATAAGTCATAAAATTTGCATTTTATCTTGTCTTGCTAAGGCGGTACTATTCAAAAATTTGTTTAAAAAAGTTCGTCATATAATGTATGTGTCTCTCAAAGAGTGCATTTGGTAAATAAGACTTAGTTAAATCATTGAAACATAAACGTCACCACGGTCAATTTTATATTGAAATGTTAAAAACTGACAGACTAATTTTGATTCGCCCACATGGGACGTATGGTTGAACTCATTGATATCATATACTATACCTTGTCTCCAAAAATTATAATTAAAAATAACGATTTGAAATATAACAATGATAATTTGTGCTTTCCAACTTAGTCATAATATATAATATGTAAAATATAAATAATTATCTAAGTCACCTCTCTGCTGGTGGTGAATGCTATCTTCTCGCGAATTTTTAGTTTATGACTGTTAAAAATATTATACATCCCAAGTACAATGCGAAATGGCGTTCACTACAGTGAGTTTGGTGCAGTCAGTCCATTTCAAAATGAACCAAGAATATCGCCGTATTAGCTTTTATCTTTCAAATGATGCGCATTCATAGTCACCATCTTGGAGGCTTTTGTTTCAATTCGTTTGTGTGAAACTAATCGTGTTTTGTGTTCGTTGCTAGAATAGATTACCATCAACATTGATGCTTCAAGACTTCCAACTTGTCCTTCCATTATTCAACTTCCTTTTGGCAACACCTACACTGCGTAACATATTCTCTTTCCTTTTTTTACTTTATCTCAAAGCGAGTCTTACCCATTAAACCCCATTATTTATTAGCTACAGGTGTGGAACATAGTTTTGAAATAACATTTCAGAAAAAAAAAAATTTCACTTACTTAATGTGCTTCTGTTCAAAATATACGTAATTTGTATATGCAACTGCTTTAGGTTCAAAAATAAAAAAAAATTTATATATCCAGTTGGCAAAGACATAAATTGTGTCTTATTATTAGAACACCCGCCTATCTGCTATTAATTCATACCCAAGTGCAAACGTCATCAGCAAACAAATAAATCATTTTTAATTTCTTTATGATATTATCAATGAAATGTCACAAAAGATGGACTACCAAAATAAATTTTAGTATTTTTTCACCTTAATCATTAATAAATTAACGTACAACATAAGTACGCCTTACTTAATTACCTTTCATCTTCATTTAAAACTTCCAAAACAAAAGACTTATTTGAAATTTTCTACTCAGCTAATTTGAAGGTAGCCTCTGTATTGCGTGACGCTGTTGAAGAAAAGAAGCTCATTAAGCACTAAGCAGATTCATCAACTACACAAAAAAGTATTTTGAAATTTTAAATAAATCACTCTAGAATATTTTTTGTTCAGTATTGAGTTTAGAATTTTAGACCGTCATTTATTAGCAGACAGTAAAGGTAAGAACGAGTTAAATACTTCTTAGCTAAAAATAAAACCATTTAAAGGGATATCTTGATACCAGGTAGGTTTGCAGTTTAACCACCGTTTCGAGCATATCTATTATTAGAATCTGTAACAAGCTGTCATGCAAGCGAATATGCCAATTGCCCTTAAATACTCTTCACAGTTAGTATTAAAAGAAAGTATATTAATTTTATGTCAAATTTTGTAACATTCAGGAACGATGCAGTGTTTCGTATGTTGTAGTGGAATCTGTCGTCCACATAATTTACTAAAGAGAAAACCGATGTCACCATAAAACATCCGAAGCCTAGCCAAGCCCCATGCCGCGACAACGTATGCAACCGTACACCAAAAGCTTTGCCGTAAGCCAATATCCTGGAGATGTGAAAGCAAATAGTCGTTACGGGCAGGCAATCTGCTGCTCTTGATTTGAAATGTATGGTAATGACTGATAACCAACAGAACTTTGGACATCACCAAGCCCCGGTACCATATCCCGGATAGATTCATAGAGTTATAAACCAAAATTTTGCAAAATCATTTTTTGTTATTGTGTAAATCGCTGATCGGGTTTGATACCACGAATAGCACGATTATTGAAAATGCAAGTCCAAAAAAAAAAATTGGAATTAGTGGAACCTAATCATATTTGCCCTTTTACTTGCCCTTTAAAATATTTGCTTCGATAACAGCGTTTATGATTATTTTCCACAGCAAGTTGGGTACTATTGCTGAATTAAAGTTGACTGATATTGCTGAATAATATAATTGTGGATCCAACCTTCTAAAACTAAAAATATAGGCAATCGTTGAAATTCGAACACTTCATCCTGATTCATGATTGTGTCAATTGATTATAAGAAACTAATTGACCTCCAATGTTATTATTTATTAATTATTTAAAATATTGCAAATGTTTTGAAAAGAATCGGCAAAATATATCATTCGTTGGATATCATATAAATGGCAACAATTAATAATATTGCGAATTTGAGCACAAAAAATTTGTTAGGGATTTTTTTTTTTGTTCATTTTTGTGCCTCGTTCCGCATTTATCTGTTGCTAGAGCAATGATTATCTTAAAACGACTCGTTAGCTTCCAGAGGAAGTAGTTCGAGGATTCATCTGAACCAGTATTGTTCAGATTATCGTCTAACTCTCCTTTTCAAGGCAGTTTCTTTAGAAGAGAGTTCGAATTTCCCCAGAATCAATCCCATCGACTATCTTTGAAAATTTACAAAAAAAATGCCGTCTATCTTTGTTAAAACTATGCGTCTTTTCCAGAACCTTCCGTAGTTTAACTATTTAGGCACTGTGGATTAAAGGCACACAAATACTGTCTACCATTACAGCATTGTATGGCTGCCGCCACTTAAAGAGTACGCAGGGCAGAATTTCATTATAGATTCTTAGGAGCCTTTATCTATGATAGTTGGCGTAACAGAGCGACTTTCTTTTTTAGAGATATGACAAGGAACAATGAAATTTAAATGTTGTGCATGACCAACTCTCTACCGCCAATCTTAAATAACTCAGATGTTTCAAGAATTTAAGACTAAATTAACCTAGTTATAGTCTGTAGGCGCTAGAATAAACATATTATTATCTGGTGATTCTGACATCGCTCTGCTATCGGTGATACATACTGTGTTCTTGATAGCATTCAAGTAGCTTAGAGCAAGGATATTTTCAGTACTTTCTGTGCATGTTCTCTGAAGAAAATAATGCTGGGCTTTAAGCCTACGGTCAGACGTTTGATATTTCGAAAGAATGTTCATTACTATCACATAACCTCTTCACAAGCACAAGCCAACGCCATTCTTTTCCTCTTATATTGCGTTTTAAATGGTGTTTTTCTTCTCTTCGTTTTTTTTTTTCTTTTTCATTTCGCACTATAACAGCTCATGTCGTTCTTGAATTCAAAGTTCAAGAGAGTAACAGTTCACAGGTTCTCTTGGTAGCCATATTCATGGAACTATTGATACGTCTCCACACACAAACAATTATCTTCAGAAGACGGAGAGGTTTTTCGAAGCAGTTGGTAGAGTTTGACATCATTTTCCATTTATATGGGTTTACCCACTAAAAAAAAAATATATAAAATTTTTTCCAGGCCGCCGTTGCTTATTATATTTAATTTAAGAATCTGCTCTATTATTATTTACAAAAAAAAAAAATATAGAACAAGAGAATAAAAGTACTTTTAATTTTTGGACGTTTCTCGTATATGAGGGTTGCTAGATACATTTCTAGCCTGAGCATCAAAACATGTTGCAATCGGACATCTCCATCGTAAAGTCTGACATTTTTTAGGCCTAACTTACTGTGAACACTTTGACGTACGAGCGCAATTTGGTTTCTTTTCAGGCACCTAAAAAATTCATCTCGGCAAAACAATAGAATTAAACCGAGAACATTTTCGTGTGATGATTTATTACGATTTTTGACGTGGTTTATCAAGACAAGAGTGCACCAATCAACTTAAATCAACTTTTGGTGATGAAGCTCCATCCTTAGCCACTGTGAAAAACTGGTACAACTAAATCAATCCTGGCCGCAGTTCGCTTACCGACGAATTTCGACGATAAAGCAGAATCGTCATGTGACATACCGTGAGATTGAGGCATTCGTGGGCATTATTATGACTAGCAACATACAATATAACATGAACATTTGGTCGTCAGAAAGGTTTGTTCACGTTGGATACTGCATAATTTGACAATCGCTCAAAGGAAAGCTCTTGTCGATTGGTGCAAGCAAAAGCTAAAGAAAATTATGCGAAAAAAACCCACCGACGAAGAAAACTCATCAAAATAATGTGAGCTCTCAGGCTTCGACCGTAACAAATGTATTTTTGGACGATCAAAACATCGAAATGATGGTTCATCCGGCGTACAGCCCTGACTTGGCACAAAATGACTTCTTCCTGTTCCCTCACATGAAAAATAAACTGCGCGGACAGCGGTTTACAAATCCCGAAGAAGCTGTTTATGCCCGCAAAATGCATGTCTTGGAGATATCTCTTTTGGAGTGGCAAAACTGCTTTACCAAATGGGTCGAACGAATGCAAAAGTTTATCGATCTTAATGGTGAATATTTTGAAAAATAATAAAACGATTTTTTCTCATAAACTACAGGTTTTCATGGTTAGGCTAGAAATATATGTACCAACCCCCGTATTGTTTGGAGAAATTGTTTAATATGGATGGATGATTAAGTAGTTTCGAATTATATATATGTATTTTCTTTAACTATTAAATGCGCTTATAATTCGGAATAAGTTTTAATATTTTTAGACATCAAGATGAAAAAAAAAAAGTAAAAAAATTACAGTCGGGCGTAACCGACTGTAAGAGGCCCTGTATCAGTACAGATCGTCTAACAAACACATTAAATGTTTCCCTAGCTTATGACCAAGCTTATGACTACTGCTCACTGCACGAATAAGTGCCTTATAAAACATTTTTTTATGTATGAAAAAAAAGGCAGGACGGAAGTAGCATTGGTCGTTCATATTCAATTGCTTATAAAATCGTCATTTATTATCCGATTTTGATATACTTTTTTGATTTTGGCTTAGAGAGACGTTATCTCTGAACTACTTTTGTAGCGAAGAAATTTTTAGCCTTGGGGATGATTATGGGGAAGGACGGGGGAGGGACCAAATTTTAAAACAAACTTGTAAAATTCCGGAGCAGTCCTAGTCGAATGCAAAAAACTCGAAGTCTCTATCTATTACCGTTTCCGAGATCCTTTCGATCATAAGAACGGACAGACGGACATGGCTATATCGACTCCACTCTCACTCCTGACCATAATGGGGGTCTCCGACCATTATTTCTACCTGTTACATACATTTGTACAAAACCAATAGGCTCTTGTACCTTCCGTACAGGGCCTAAAAATGAATTTGTGTTAGTTTCTATTTTTTAAAACATTACACATCTGATTCTCTTCAACAGCTAATAAACTTAATGAGGACCTCGAATATTTAGCAGTTGGATCAACTTTCAATGATTTTAAAACTTTTTGTTACATTTGATATGGATCTTCTTTGAGTAATATCTCCAATTCTTTTCAAGCTTTTTTGGCTGCCCTAAACTTTCCTTCTCTTTGGTACCACTAAAACTAGTAAGAATAATTTCCTGCAAATGATACTTGTTTGGCGCAAAACTTGTATTTGTTGGCCATTTAGCATGTATGATCTGATATTTATCCCCAACACTTAGTGTTGCTTCAATCAATGGCAAAAGTTGGGAACTAATTGATGATCTCAATCATAGTAAATTTCTGTTAACGACATTACGATAATCTACTCCACGATTGCAATAAATGAGAAATTATATTCACAATTCTATGGAACTAACTCTGGATCATTCATTCGGATCACTGAATCCATATCCGGCATCAGCACTTCTAAATATTGTTTGCTCTGACGATTCAAAATATTCACGGGGTTTCGGGTATTTTGAGCTGAAGAAGGGCCAACTATAGGTTTGGATTCAATTTTCGAATCCAATATCTCTCAAACAACAAGATCTATTGTTTGTAACAAAGTTCTTAAAGGTAACAACTGTATCTCTTGATTTATTTTCTGTAAAGGGGGAACAATTCGCATATATTGAATACGAATATTGCAATAGGACTATAACAAACTGCAATAAATAGCTCTCATATATATGCAGGCATTGAATATTCCAGTGCTTTAAAGAGTATTGAAACTTCGGTTTGACTGGCTATATTGATTGCACTCGTTTCTAGCCAAATGAAATAAAACACAGCACGAAGCATCATCATTAACATACAAGGCAGAAAACAAACAAACAAATGAATATAGGACACCAACGATAAGGAAACCGACGACAAAGGATGGCAAAGGACACATGTTTACCACAAACGCTGCAAACGGAAATAGAAAATCTTCAAAAACTAACTCGATTCGCATTCAAAGTACAACTGTCAACACTAAAGCATAAATCATTCAGAGACAGCGCCGACGAGCGAAATTCTATTTTGAATTTATACGCGTAGCGAAACTTTTGCACAACCTTTCAACGAATTTAATTGACAGTCGAAAGTCATAAATTACGCATACGCCGTTGCCAATGAATGGAATAAGCCGCATCAGTAGCCAATAAAGGATCGCATAATTTTAAGTTGATACATTTAATTGCGCTCTGACGTGCATGTGTGTCATTGTTTATGACAAGCGTGTGTGTGAATTTAATTCCTTTGGCCCGAGGCGTCAAAACATCTTGAGAAAGTCTGCACACACATATAAAATAAGTCGTCAACAAAAGACCACAAAGAGAACAAACCAAAGGACCAATAGGCAAACACGTGTCTGTAAAAGGCCAAAGTGAAAACTAAAGTCAAAGCACGGCAGCAGCTTATTGCCGCAGGCCTCATGACAGCAGCAGATAGTGAAAGCCAAAATATGCCGCTTTGTATTTGGTTTGCTAATAAATTAATGATATGTAACTGTCTGCTACTACAAAAATGAAAAAAAAAAATAGATTTCAACTCTTAAAAGTACCAAAGTGGACCGATGTGGCACAGCTTAAAAGACAGACCGAGCCAACAATTGTGATAAATATGCAGACACGCACAGACACTTAAGCGACAAAAAGACAAATACAGTTTCACTCCCACGCAAATACATTTTGTCGTACAGTCGTAGATACTTACGTACTGTCGCATGCAGTTCGCAGCGATTTATAGCATTTACACACTACAAGAGAATCGCATTAAAACCATTTGAACCATTTGGTGTCATGCATGCTTTCTATTGAAATGCGAAGAAAATGCTTCTGTCTAAGCGAAGCACGTGGAAATCCTTTTGTCCTGCGGCTGCGACGGCACGGTCGTCCTTGCTGTTGCCATGCAAGGCAGTCTTCATAAAAACCTATACACCACAACAACGCATTCGCCAAGTCTCAACTTGAATTAAATTGAGCTAAGCTGAACTGCCTGGCACTAGTTTGTTTACTAAGGCAGTCGTCCACGCTTTTTCTGTGCTTAAACTTATATAGCATCGCTTGTATTTAACATTGCTTAAATCATATTCCTTTAGCCTGCGTGTCTCTGCATTGCTGACAAATGCTGTCAGCTTGCAGCAATAATTTGTCATACTCACTAGCGGGGCGTTGCGCATACGCCTCGTATGCCCACGGAGGAACAAACAACCTCTACGCACACAAAAGTATTAGACAGATGAGTAGCTCGGCTGTTTCGGTTCGTGCTTAAGTGACACTTGAAATAAGGCGAGCGCCCGCTAAAGAAGTGGACAGTATGCCACTTCGCTTGCAAGAGTTTTTTGAACCCATATCAGCGTGAATATGTTTAAGTCCGAATTTAGAAATAATTTTTCATTTCAACTGTCACATTGTGGGCGAAGCAAAAGTTTTGTATAAAATGATAAAAAAAAGAAACTTAAAAAGAAAAATTAATTTATTTATTTTTACGTTTTCAATGAGCAGAAAAAAAATGATAATTTAAATCAAGAAATAAAATAAAGAAGATACTTATACAAAAAAATTCATATAACTAGTTGCTCCCCATTTCCGCTTTACGTACGCACAGTGGGTCAATGACCGTTGTACGACGCTACTATGACTCATTGACTTTCTTCTTATATAGGACTTCCTTTTTGTCAATTTATTGCTTCCGATGTCCTGAATGCGCACCAAATTTCATTCATCTCAACAAATAGTAGCTTTGATATGTCGTACTTTGTTTTACTTTTATATGTAGGACTGCGGTTTTTCCCTACCTTTCAGCTGAAGAAATAATAAAATTATTTTCCGAAAAGTCATTCATCTTTCATTGAAAGTTCCGGCAACATCGATTCAGCTAAATCGAAAATGAGTGAGCACAAACAAAGACAGAAACCGCCAGATAGCTTGAAGTGTGTTGGGCATTTTTAATTGGATGTGATGAATTAAAGAAAGACTCTTTTTTTCAAAACCAAAGACATAAACTTCAATATAATTTTTTGATTAATGTCTACATAAAATCAAAGAACTTAAAAATTTTAGTGACTTTATTGTAACTCGGTATGAGATGTGGAGTATAACTTCCGGGCGGTTCAACTACCCCCACAATTGCTGCACTTTAACGTGTGAAAAAGAGGGTAAGTATGCTAGAACGGGTGAAAAACGTGTTCACCAAATCATAAAAAGAAAAGAATGAATCAAAGAGTAATTTTGAGTCGGATACTGCAGCTATAAATCGTTACCCAAAGAATCCCAAGTGGTAACAACTTCACCATGTTGCCAACTTCGCGCTTGAAGCGATGGAACATAACTAATATTCTGTGGCTGTGTTCATAAATATTCAGCAAGCTTTTGACAAGATGTAGCACTGTGGTATTCTGACCAAACTAAAGAGCCTCATAATCCCTCAGCTTTTCGACCTCAAGCAGTTTCTTAACGGAATAGACATTCAATGTTGTTGTTAATGGTGCAAAATCGAATAAAAGATGCATCTACGTAGAAGTAACCCAGGACAGCAGACTTGCCTACAGCTGAGGACGACACTTCTGTGCTGGCAAGAAGCCCTGATATAGAAATTCCCACAAAAGCATTGCAGCAATACGTGCGGAGTTTTGAGCAGTAAGCAGTAAATGGAATATTGGCATAAATGTTCCAAAATTTATCCATTCTGAGTTTTATATGGAAGTATGCGCTTCAAGTATAGGGAATTGTCGCCAAATGCTACCTGAACCAAATTCGTGTCACCCAAAGTAAAGTATTATAATCGATGTGCTATGCTCCAAGGTACATGCATACCATGGACATCTTAATATAAATAAATACATGTTTTGACTCTACTGATCGAAAGAAACATAAGTACTTACAGGTTAGTAGATCTCGTGTTCAATCAGTCAGTGGTACGTCTTTCTATATAATCTAAAGTCTGTCTGTTGAAAGTGTCTCCGATTTTAAGGCATAACAGTTCCTTCTTTATTATGTGTCACCATGTACCAGGACTCTCCTATTAGTATGCGGATGATATTTGCCTCCAGCACAAAAATCTTGTTTATGTACGTTATTTTAGCAGTGCCATGTACTTGTATGACGCTTGGCGGTTGCGATGATGTGAACCTTTTTTTCTGTAACAGTTTGTGTTCCAAAAGTAAGGCAATTATATAGATACACTTGTAGATACTAATAACCGGCATAGTGACCAATCAACTGAGAGTGGGCTATTTGCCAGAGCTGTCTATTACTCTTTGTACTCGTCTCCTTCGATTACCAGAGAA
>JAWNNP010002978.1:0-16723 GCA_035044805.1 Leucophenga maculata | reverse complement strand
CTATTCAAAAGATATGCTTTGAATAATAAAAACAAGACGAGTTCTTTAACGGAATCCAAAGTGCATGTACATTCAATGTCCGTAAATAAGTCAATCAATGACAGACTCATTGAGAAAAAAGTCAGAGATGAACCGTTCACATCGTCTCTTAAGTCAAAAGGTCTGCGCTCAACGAATAACCGAAATTATTGTTTCTCTTTTGTTACGGGAAGTCGCTGACTTTTTGGACGCGAGCGAAGAAAATAAAAGTCTTTTGCGTTTGTATGCGTTTGTGCGAATATTTTTTATGTTACAGATTTTTTCTAACAGTTTTACGAAAACGAGATGGCAATATTGCCAGCAAGGCAAAGTGAACAAGACAAACTAAAAGACAGTTTGTACTGAGCATTTAATTTTTTCGGTCATCTGCTGACTGTCAATCTGCTGACTGATCAAACGAATCGCTCACTTTAAAAGGTTATTGAAAGACCATAACACGCATAGCTCTCCCGATAACACTCAACCGAAAACCAAAACAAAGCCAAACGAAGTGATTTTGCTCAGAGCGAGTGTGCATGAATATTTCGGTTATGTTAGTGCACAGACCGCAAAGAGAAAAACGGTTAACTCTTATATGTGAACTCTGCATATAAATCATTTAGGACCCCTTCCATCCATTGCTTCAAAGAAAAAACACATTCTGGCGATAGTAGATGCGTTTACGAAGTTAGTTAAATTATATTCCGTTAACTCGACTAGTACAAAAGAAGTTAATTCATGTTTAAGTAGGTATTTTGAATACTATAGTCGACCAAGAAGAATTATAAGCGATAGAGGGTCCTGCTTCACTTCCATAGAATTCAGTTCGTTCTTGTTGGGAAGCAACATTGAACATATAAGAATTGCAACTGCATCGCCACAGGCAAACGGACAAGTTGAAAGGGTCAACAAAGTACTTAAGATAATGTTAGCCAAAATTTCTGAGCCAGTTCAACATTCCGATTGGTAGAAATTGTGAACCAAAGTTGAATACGCAATAAACAATTCTGTTCAATCAAGTACAGAGCAAGCTCCTTCGGTTATGTTATTCGGTGTCTATACAATTAAGAAAATGCTACCAAATGATAGTTAAGTTATAACAGATATTGAAATTTGTCAAGTCACACAAATTCCGTCTGATGGAGTGATTTAATCTTGTAGAATACGAAAATGGGCAGATTGGCGTAACAATATTGAAGGTGATTCCAACCAAGATACTAGTTGATTATTCACTGAAAAATTAATTGTTGTCAAGTTTATTATGTTCCTTATTTGATTTGAATATATGTACATTTTATGTTTAATTGACTTGAAATTATTTATGTTTAAGTATCAACCATTATTTTAGAAAAACATTGCTCGGGTCGATCAGAATGTCAGAATGGCCGAGTTGTTAGTTTGTAACTTTAAGGATTTATATAATAACGACTTATTGATTACCTATCGGTTCGTTACTTACGATTGGTCTGATCAGTTATCGGTCTGGCGCAACCAGGCGCTTCGGGAGAAGAAGTACGAACGGAGGGCAAAGCAAAAGTTAACAGATTGTAATGTACGTGTATGATATTGATTTAATAAAAAGGGACTTAAAAATTAACAGATTCTAATATACGAGTATGATATTGATATAATAAAAAAAAGACTTAAGAGTTAACAGATGGAAGTCTTTTCACATTGAGACGAACATCTGACATTAATTTAAATTTTCTCTGAGCGGAGGCAGATCAACGATCTGCTAAAAGGCACGCGTAAAAAAGATGGACCGGTATGGTAGAAACACGTCGCCATTGGCTCAGCTCTCAAACAACTTGTTGACAATAAATTGCAGCGTATTACATTTTTCTCACGTAAGCTGTCAGAAACAGAACAGAGATATAGTACATCCTACTAATATTATATATGCGAAAGTTTGTGAAGATGTATTGATGTATGTTCCTCTCTTACAGTTAAGCCGCTAAACCAATTGGTATGAATTTTGGTAAACAGATAGATGTGACGATGGAAAAGAACATAGTCTACGTTTTGACAAAATTGGAGGGGGCATTGCCCCAGCCCCCATATAAGCAATAGTCAAAATTTGTCATATCTTTGCATCCATTTAAGGTACAGAGATGAAATTTGGAATACATTTTAAGAGGATCAGGAGAAGTCAACCTGTTAAGATGGGTCAAAATCGGATAGGGCTTAGTTCTGAAACTTTATGGGGGTGGGGTATCCATCCCCCATCCAGTTTCAGAACTAAGCCCAACGAAAAAGTAATTAGTTATGCTACTTTTTATCGAAATATACACTGACGATTCGCTGGTCAAAGCTAGTTCACTATATCGGGAGACCGTTTACAAAATATACAGATCATAAACCGCTAACCTATGCCTTCCAACAAAAATCAAGTAAAGCTTCCGATAGACAACAACGTCAACTAGATGTCATATCACTATTCACTACGGAACTAAGGTACTTAAAAGGTGAAGATAATATATTAGCGGATGCTCTATCCCGACTAGAGATGATCAGCATGCCAACTGCACTTATGCTGATACAAGAACAGCAACACGACTTGGAGCTAAAACAACTCCTACAAAAAACCAATTCACTCAGCTTACGACTTTAACTATCAAGGCTAATGTGGACATTTACTACGACATATCCACAGGCACCATTCGACCATATATTCGAATAACACTTCGGAAAACAGCATTCGATGTGGTACACAACGCAGGTCATCCTAGCAGACGTAACACAATTCGATCGTTATGCAACAAATATGTATGGACGGCGATCACACGAGATGGCATGTTCAAAACATTTAATCGCTTGTCAACGCTCAAAAATGCAACGTCACAATCGTACGAAGCAATACCGCTTAAAAATATCACTACAGAAACGGTAGCAACAGCACTCTTAGATCATTGGATCTCACGCTTTGGTACACCACATAATAACAGACCAAGACACTCAATTTGAATGTTCACTATTTAAGGCAATTTTTAACCAAAGACAGCAAGGACATCACTATATCATCCTGCATCTAGTGTCATGATTGAACGATTTCACTGCACTTAAAAAGCAGCCTTGATATGCAAACAAATCAGCATTTTCGACCAAAACGCTATCAACAGTGCTACTTGTACTACGAAGAAGTCTAAAACAAAACATCGGTTGCTCTACATTCGAACTGCTATACGATCAACAATGGAATAACCTGGAGAATTTTTCATGCGCAGCGAAATAACGTAGAATCAACATGATTTCATTTATGATCATCGTAAACGTTTACGTATGCTACGACCAGAACTGTCTTCAATGCAGTCGAGAGAACAGAAAAAAACATCGCGATAGTATGGCATACATCTACAAGACGAAGCATACATCAGAATAACAACTGCATCAAAGAGACAAGATGAAGACGATACAAACATCAGCATAACACCTGCATCAGAAAGACAAGATGAAGACGACACATACATTCACCGGAGATGTGTAGTTAAGTTGTGTTGCATATCCCCCTCAGATTCAGACTTAAAATTATAGAGTAACTTATTCCGATCCCATTAACACGCATGTATAATATCTTTGCATCAGTATGAAATACAAGCACGATATTTGATATTTGTATGTTGAATTTTCTTTATCGCGTATAAGTGGGTGGGGCACAACCCCTTTGGCCATGTCCAAACTCATGAAGTGATTTTCTTCCAAACCCATATATCAATTATCATCCCCGTAACTCAGATAGATGCGAAGACATTTCGATTTTTGCTTAACTCTCATATAGTGGGTAGGTCAAAACGGTCAAGCCGTATTTGAGTTTAAGCGAGACTAGCGAACGGCGATTCATTTTTATATATGGGAATTTCGCTAAAGTCGAATTCCACGTTTTTACACATTCAAATTAAAAAAAAACATATGATAAAACATTATTTTATTTTGGCAAAAGGCGAAACTTATAGCTCTTAATTAGCTCTATAATTAATGTTAAAGTTGAGTTTTGGGCAACTGTTCGTTTTCAAAATAATTCCAAAAACCCAGACTGTCGCACGCGACAAAAAACGGAAGTCGCGAACAGTTCAAACACCGATTTCAGCCAAACCTGACGGAATATTTTAATGCGACAAATTTTGTTATGTAATGTAATACATTTATATAACATAATAACGTTTTTTATTTCATTAAAAAACATTAAGTAGTTTTTATTTTATTTCATTTTTAATCACATTTTGTTCCATCATACTTTTTATGTTTATTTATTTACTTTTTATCTAATTAGATATGCGTAAAAAGATGATTATAAATTATTTTTAATATATACAATATATTTATTTTCACTTCCTTCCATTTTTCGTCCAACTTATAATGTAGGGAAAAATTTTCAATATGAGCATTTTTTGCCATTTCTGTGGAAATGCCCATATATAGATTAAACTTAATACATAACGAAATTTTCTAGTAAACTAAAAATATTTGAAACAAAACTTCTGTTACAAATGGTATTCTCGTCACATTATTCACTTATTTTTTTCAAAATCAGTTCTACTTTCTCCACATGTTTACTTACCGTTAGTGTTTAATGTCTCGGAAAGCGAACGTTGCTGTTGTTGTCGAAAATGGATCCGTGGATCTTCCCACTGCGTCGTTTTCGTTGTATGACTAAAATAAAAAGCATCATAAATTAGTATCATAATTTTTGTTATTATAGTACCAATAAATGGTAATTATCTAGTTTATCAGACAATATAATTAAAATCTGTATCTTTCATATCTCTCCTTAATACGACAGTCAATTACTTTCCCCAATCCCACTAACCATTGAGTAATAAAGAGACAGAGTGGAAATTTCTCATTTTACTGTTTTGAAGTTTATGCTAGCACATTAGCTCGGTCAAGCAAAATTAAAATCAAAGTCAAATTATCATCACAAATGCAGGCTAAACAACAACAATGACCATCGACACTGCTTTTGCGTGCTATGCGTGTGTATGCGTTAAAACATCTATATGGATTTTTGGAGTTGTATATGATTATTTTATGCGTTGCTTTAGAATGAATCGTTGTTTCTGTTGTTAAATTTTAGCGCTGAAAGAATTTGGTTTTGGCTCTAAGGGCAATCTGCGTTCAAAAATTATATACAAATGTTTTACAAAGTTTTTTATATTCTTAATACAAATATTTTTCGGTTTGACACCAGTATATTTAAAGTTAAAAAAAGTGCACAAAACATTTGCAAAGTTTTGTTTTTCGTGGAAAAGATTTAAGACTCTGTTACACCTAAAACAAAACTGTGCAAAGTAATTCAAATAATTAAAAAAATAAAATAAAAAACAGTACTCGTAAAGACAGTCGATGTTATTATTGGAAAAATCCATTTCGGACCGTGTTAGTGCAGGTTCCTGCCTAAAATTCAGCACAAAAAAAAAAAAAAACGATTTATAAAAAAAAAACACGTGTTTTACTATTAAACCATACCTTGTATTTGTAAATATTCAGCATTCTCTTTACCACTTATGTAGCACTCTTCTGTACACTAGCGATGACAAAATAGATTGTTTCCCAATAAATATATGTACATAAAAATACCATATTTAGGTCTAATAAATGCATCTTATCGTTTGTTTATTCATATCTAGTAGCGTGGAGAGACAACTAAATAAAATTATGACGTCGCCAAAAAATGCAAGAATGCATTCGTTTAGGCGACCCTTATTACAAATGTATCCCAAATATAAACAAAACGCTGTGTTGGAAACATTTTTCCAAATCGACACCATTATTTCAAAA
Source organism: Leucophenga maculata (assembly GCA_035044805.1). Classification (NCBI taxonomy): domain Eukaryota; kingdom Metazoa; phylum Arthropoda; class Insecta; order Diptera; family Drosophilidae; genus Leucophenga; species Leucophenga maculata. The sequence goes on along the minus strand of JAWNNP010002978.1, from coordinate 10,930 downwards.
AAGTCTTGCCAGGTCGTATTTCAAAGAACCTTGCCCGTAAGCACCTAGCTTTCATGGCAAAAGTCTACCGGCCTCTGTGGGTAGGTGTAATTAAAAAAAAAATTTTTTTTGTTTTCAAATTTATTTATTTTTGTTCAATTAATACATGCAGGATAAGGATTTCGTGAATACGCCCAAGAACTAATCAATAAAGGAGCTGTAGAGTCATAAACGACTGTAAGAATGAATTGAACCAGAAACACGAGAACAAGTTTGTGTTCGCTATGCTTGACTCAGAGCAACTGATTTATTAAAAATGAATACAAATGTTGTATGCTAGTCGATTTATGCGAAAATGAATATTAACGATAGTTAAAGCTTTACAAAGTATTGAGTTGCGAGAGATTAAATTTATTTGTGTTCAATAAAATTGCAATGCAATAAAGAGAATTTAAATTACACTAGTTCGCAAAATAAAAGCTATTTTAACTATTCCATAAATAGATTGCGCCAACATTCCAAGCGCGTTGAAAGAATCTCCTTTCAAGAAGTTTGAATAGCCAGTTTAGCGATAGAGCGCCGCAGAATGTCTTTGTTAGTTTTAAAGTCCGCGACACAAACGACGTTGTCTTTCCCAGATATGAGTGCAACAACTCGTCCAGTAGTCCATTTATGCGGTGGCATATTGTCCTCATGTATAAGAACCAAAATACCAGGTTGAAAGTTTGTTTGACGTTGTGTCCAACGTTGTCGTTGTGTCATCTCATTAAGGTACTCAACGGACCATCTTGCCCAGAACTGTTGCTTCGCTGCTACTATGCGCTTCCAGAGTTGCAAGTTTTCAATATCAGTGCAATCAATGTCAATTACAGGCTCCAGAAAGGTCTTTAAGGCGCAGACCACCAGGAAATGTCCTGGAGTGAGCGCTCCAACATCATTAGGATCGCTTGAAAGAGACGAAATAGGTCTGGAATTGATAAATGATTCGATCTCCACAAGTGCTGTAGTTAGTTCCTCAAACGTGAGCCTAGCGTTAGCCATAGTGCGATTCAAGTGTCCTTTAGCGGATTTTACAGCCGATTTCCAAATGCCTCCAAAGTGTGGAGCTCTAGGCGAGATAAAATGAAAGTTATTAAAATATAACAAACAAAAACCTACAATTCGGTCTTGGTACTGTTTGACTACGAAAGCATTTTTGAGAGCGTTGAGTTGAGTGTTAGTCCCTACAAAATTTGTAGCATTATCACAGAATATGTCTGTGGACATTCCACGTCTACCAATTAGACGTTTCAATGCAGCAATAATTGCTTTCGTTGACAAGTCCGAGACTGGTTCAATATGCACTGCCTTACACGAGAAGCATACAAAAATAGCGATATAGCATTAATAAGGCTGTTTGCCTGTCTGCGCCACAACGTTGAACTGGCCACGAAGGAGTAACGCGTTCGAGCGGTAGATTATCCATCACTTGATTCAAGAGTTTTGGTTTATATCTGATGCAGCTTACGCAATTGCGAACAATAGAACGAGTCCTTATGTTAACTATCCAAACAGTTTGACGAACGAAAGCTACCAGTGCCTTTGTATCAGCGTGAAAATTCGAGATATGAAAATGTCGTATAAGCAGTGTAGCAAATTACAATTAGGCAGCAGAGACGGATTTTTCGTGTCTTTCGCGATGTCAGCGTTTTGCAGCCTGCCGCCTACGCGCAACAATGTGTATGAACCAATAGTTTGTTGAAAGAGTCCAAGCGATTTTAACGCACTTTTTATGTGTGTACCCTCTTGTTTGATACCCTTTTGATTTATTTCTTCCAAATACTACCCATCCAAACGAGTTTCGTCTAGCACAGGTAAATCCATAGCAAGTTTAATATGACCAGAACGAATGTTCTCAAAGAAGTTATCTGTTCCCAATAAAATGTCTATTGGCTGTGATTTGTAAAAGCATTCATCAGCCAGATCAATGCGTTGAGGTAATTTCCATTTGCTGATATCTATTCCAATTTTTGGTTGATATTCAGAAAGACGATAAGTGACAACAAAATTGGTAGCATATTCTGAATTATCAAATCGAGAGCGTACGGTTGTCAGTTTCAAACTTAATTTTGGAAGACTGACCATTTATTCCAACGACATCCACAGAAATCTTGTTTCAGTAATCAAATCACTTGCACACAAGAATCAAGAAGTGCACGACGAGGTATAAATTTACCCGAAAAAATCGCGAATGAGAATAACTGCTGTTGATAATAGTACTTGATCAGACGAATTTTGCGTATGAGCGTTGACCGATACAGTAGTATTAAGTTTTGAGAATGAATCTGATGATGGCGAAGATGATAAACTCGAACTTACATTACTAGTCGACCGATGTAGTAATGTATGATCTGTCATTTGGCAAACTCTGCATCGATTTTTGGATCCACACTTAGCAACACAATGCCTTTCAGCAAGGCAATTTAAGCAAAGTCGAAGTTTTTTTTATTGAATTAAAGCGAGTTTCTACATCCATCGAATTGAATTTTGAGCAACCTTAAAGCGAATGATCTGCACCCTTGCCAAGTGAACATGACTTATTTTGAACCTTAAGCGAATAACGAACGCGACCATGGTGTTGTAGAAAATTATACTGACGATTATTTGAATCACCAGTTGTAGATGAGTGTGTCTCAGAGGACTAAAAAAACTAACATCGTTTTCCAAATATTCACAAAAACTATTCCAAGTTATTAATTCTTCGAAATCTATGCTTTTTTTCCATTTGAGTTGGGTATCTGCTTCTAATTTATTTGCAATCAAGTGTATCAACAATCCATTAGAAATGTGATCAACAGTGCTGAGTGTTTTAACTATAATTGACTGTAGCACTATCTATTATGTTGCGAAATTGAACAGGTGATGCTTGTTTAAGTTAAGGTAAATCGTAAAAGCTACTATTGTTTTTTTTTTTTTTTTTTTTTTTTAGTTCAAATGTTTATTAGAAATGCATGCGAAATACCTGATAACAATGCGTTTGTATGTAATATTTCCGAATGCAATTCCCTTCGTCGTTGTAGTCCAATCCACGTTGGGCGATGCGTCTAATTGGTGCTACTCCACACGAAATCCAAACCAAGATTTGTCCAATGTAAGAATTAATGTACTTGGTACAGTTCGTGCGATGCTCTGAGCCCTACGTTGTGGGCGCAAATAATGTAGAGTCATAAACGACTCTAAGAATGAATTGAACAAGAAAGACGAGACCAAGTGTGTGTTCGCTATGCTTGACTCAGAGCAACTGATTTATTAAAAATGAATACAAATGTATGCTATTCGATTTATGCGAAAATGAATATCAACGGTAGTTAAAGCTTTACAAAGTATTGAGTTGCGAGAGATTGAATTCATTTGTGTTCAATACAATTGCAATGTAATGAAGAGAATTGAAATTACACTAGTTAGCAAAAAAAAAAACTAATTTAACTATTCCATAAATACTGTGCGCCAACAGTAGCTTAATATGGTCAACAAAAAATCGAGGACTTAGTTGCATCGAGGAAGAGCTTAACAAATCAAGTAATGTCGGACGAATATTGTAATTTGAGAGAAACATTAAAAAACAATTTGGCATTGGAGCATTTGACTTTTACCACAGACATGTGGACAGATAAAATATTTTCTACATCAATAGCAGCATTTGTGTTGAAATCAGTATCATTGTGTTGATCAGTAGATATTGGAGCTCTATCTTTGTCAGTACTGTCACAATCATTGCCATGTGCCATAAATTCAGACTAACTGCAAGTCCTGAACATCTTCACATTTTATATTTCGACATTAACGGCATTTGAGTATGTTATAAAGTCTAAAATTTTCTGCTTTACATTATTTGTGCGTCTATATGGATTTTTCCGGTCAATGATCTACAGTTGAGCATATCGAAAGCGTCATTCAATATTGAAATTTTAATTTAGGTTTCATTCGTGTTGTTTTGCTATTGTCCGTGATGGTATACAATTCAGTTATTAGAACCCATCTGACTGGTCATCAATCCTAAATCCTAAAATCGCTTATTATTATTTCAATAATTCTGGCAATTAATAAAAAAAAAACTAAAAATAATGCAGAAATAATGCCGAACGCAGTCAAAACCATAGTCTATGGTCAAAACAAGTGTCAGTTAGAAAAACAATAAAAATAAAAAAGTCAGCAAAAGAATATAAAGCAACAATAGAATGCGTACGAACGAAAAAACTAGTCGCGCTGAACGCAGAGTTCGTTGTTTTTTCTTTGCGTTTTGTATTTAAAACCGAACCGCGCTGAAACGTTGAGATAAACGAAGATACGAAATATGTAGGTAATTAATGTAGCTTTGGTATTTATTAAGTGAGACAATTACACGTGATTCGAGTATGGCGGATGTGCTTTCGTTATTTATATTGTTGAGTAGACATTTGCTCAAATCAGCATACTCCTTGAACACTTTTGTCAACGTCTTCTTTTTGCTGACACAGAATACGAATACATCCGCTACACCGCGCGTTAAGTCAACTGTAATAGACACTAGATCCTTCTATAGTGGCACAAGTCCCGCCACCAATGAAACAAAATCTTGGCGTTTAAGCATTTTTAACTGTACCAGCATAACTTCACAGCAAGTGTGTCCTGAGCATTGTGGTGCATAGAGATTTTCGCTCTCTTTAGCAGACCAGGATTCTAATTTTCCACCTTACCGTCGTCGCCCAACAATGCGAAGCTATCGTCGAACAGGCCCTTATGAAAATAGTTGGCTAGAAGACCTGCTAACATTAGTAACTCCATTCAGTAGGAATTCCAATGAGTACTGAAGTGATAGGGTATTTTAAAAACTATTAGCTTTGGCTGTGTCTTAGCATCAGCTGACTGTTTCGACTATCACTTTCGTAGCCTTTAAAAACCTCTTCATCCGCAAAGTGCTCAAACTTCGACTTCATTTTCACCTCAGCAACCCCGTTTATAACAAGAAAAAAGGATGCGCAATTTACACCCGCTGCTATACGCAATCAAACTGCACCGAAGAGAAAACTTCGTAAAAATTGGCAAGCTACAAGATGTCCCGATGACAAAAAGAATTTCGACCGTGCAACAAAGAAGCTAAAAGATACGCTTCGCATAAAACGAAAACATATAGAAATTTGTCTAACAAATTTGACCCTTACCATAGACACAAATTATTCTCTTTGGAAAGCTACAAAAAAAAAAATTTTTAAAAACCACAACTCACATTCCTCCTTTAAAAAAGACAGATGGAACATGCGCCAAAACAGAACTGGAACAATCGACAGTTTTAGCAGACTATTATCAGAACGTCTTCACGAACGACCCACAAAAAAGCGACCTTATATTGGAACGTCAAACAGTTCAACCACTAATACTCCAATTCGATTTGTTAATGTCAAAGAAATTAGAAAAATTATTGATAATATTAAAATGAAACTGGCTAATCACAATCACAAAATACGCAACATCAGAAATGTAATAAGCAAATTTAAATGTAATGACATTACAAAGTTATGCAGTGGAATCGTAAAAATTGAGTCTTTAACTAAATTTAATGATTTAGTTCAATGTCACAGGTGTCAAGAATTTGGTCATACGAAAAGCTATTTAGATGCGTAAAATGTGGCACGCAACAGAGCTCGCAAGACTGTACAAAAGATAAATCTGCACCTGCTTAATGCGTTCATTGCAATAAACAACGAAACCGTTCACTATTCCAGCTTACCAACTAGCAACTTTAATCATGTATCGCTTGGTCACAGCTATGCAGCAGTTGCAAAAGGTGCAAACACAATTTTTTTTTTTTAAAACATTTATTTATTGGTCGTCTTGTTATCATGTAGACAACTTAAACCAATGAGTAAAAAAAAATGAAATATTACAGCTAAGCTTATTCAAAAATAATTTTATGGTTTGTGAGGCAAAAGAATATATAGTATATACATATATGAAACAGAAAGTAAAGCTGCTGTCTGCAGGGGTATTACGGGAGAGGAATATACAATAAATTATATACTCCCTAAATGTTACTCCCTAGGCAAAATTCTTTGTAAGCGTCGCTTTAATTTTACTCCTGACTTCCTTCTGCGTTCCAAGAGGCGTCTGGCTAGCTGGTTTGGGTGACTATTAAGTCGTTCTATATAGTCAGCGGTCTGCTTGTTAATAACATCCCCGATTTTAGGGACTTTTAGGTCCTTTTCTAAGTTTGCTGTGCGCATATACCAGGGCGCTCCTGCTAATCTGCGAAGGATCTTCGCCTGTAGGACGCGTATTTTGTTTATGTGGGTTTTTGCAGCAATGCCGTACACTTGTATCCCATAACGCCAGGCGGGTGCGATGATTGCCTTGTAAATGTGCACCTTGTTTTTCAGCGATAGATTGTTTTTGCCGTTGAGAAGCCAGCCCAATTTATTTGTCCTGGCGCATAGGGATTTTACGACCGCATTAATATGTGATCCAAATGTGAGGCGTTTATCCAGGTACACTCCTAGATATTTATACCCAGTATAGTGTCCAATCAGCTGACCCAGGAGGAAGACCCCAGGGCATTCGTCACGTCTGATTGTGTATGTCACTGAGGCACATTTGCTGAGATTTATACCAATATTCCACTTTTTAGCCCATTTGCCAAATTTATAAAGATATAACTGCAGCATATCAGTGGCGTTGTACACGCACTCATCTCTGGCAAGGATGGCCGTGTCGTCAGCAAATGTAGCTGTGAGAAAGTCCTGAGAATCTACCATCGGGACGGTACGCCCAGTGGGCATGTCCCAAGTGAATAGAGTATACAAGGTGGGACTTAGTAAACTTCCCTGTGGAACACCTGCACAGATTTTTTTCGAACTCGACTCCACACCATCCATCAGCAAACTACTTAATTGCAACTGTGCAAACACAAGCAATGCAGCAAGTTTTAATGACCATGAAAACACGCATAACAGTACCCACGATGAAAGGCTCAACAGAATCAAACTGCTTGTAGAAAATCAAGCTAAACAGGCAGATAAATTCTTTGAACAGATATCGAATTTTCTTCAAGTTATTACGTCACTGCTTAGTAAAAGTGATTCCAAGCCATAAAGTGGTTATATGGAATGCAAATGGCGCTTGCCAACATATGTTCGAGAACACGCCATAAAATCTCAGAATATAGATATTGTTCTACTATCAGAGACTCATTTCAATGAACGAACCTTTTTTAAAACACATGGCTATGAGGTGGTGTCAACTAATCACCCGGCTGGCACAGCGCGAGGTGGATCTGCAGTGGATCGTTTATGACTCGGCGCAAATCACCGTTATCGAGCTACAAACCATTACTGGCTGTCTTCAAATTGCTGCAGCGTGTTTGCCACCCCGCCATCACGTCTCTGATGGGTTTAAAAATATGCTCCAATATTTGGGTAATCATTTATTAATAGGAGGCGATTTTAACGCCAAACATCAGTGGTGGGGAGCTAGAACTGCCAACCCAAAAGACAAAGAATGGTTGAAGTGCTAAAATCATATGAACTACTCAGTTCTCAGTACTGGTAGTCGAACATATTGGCCCACAGACCAAAGGAGGCATCCGAATATTTTGGACATCGCAATATGCCATGGTCTCGACCGAAGAAGGTTGCATATAAGGGATTTTCAAGATCTGTGTTCTGATCATTCAGCAATAGCTATCTTTATAAACATTCCAGTTGATGTTAAAATAAGTAATCGAAATTTAATCAGCAAGAATACTGACTTGGCATTATTTTACTGCTGGTTAAATGGAGAGATCAATTTAAACATTGAACTAAATACCAAAAGAGACGTTGATGACACAGTTGAATGGCTCAATAACAAAATTCACGAAGCAGCAGATATATCTACACCTACTAGAAAACAAAATAGGTATCCCACTTATAAAAAATACTCGCTTCTAGTGAAATTAGAGAGTTAATATCTGAATAAAGACGACTTCGACGTACCTGGCAACTAACACAACACGCTTCCGACAAAAATGCTTTTAATAGAACTACTAAAAAACTAAAATCAAAAATTATGGAACTCAAAAATGATGTCATTGGAGACTTTTTGGAAAACATTAAACCAAATGGTCCAGATTGTAATTTGTGGAATGCAACCAAGTAGTTAAAGCGGCCCGGAAGACGAATAATTGCAGTTAAAGATGCAAATGGAGGTTGGTGCCATAGCAATCAACAAAAAGCTGAAGCGTTTGTTTCGCACCTATAATCATAATTTACAAATTTTTCGTTGTGTAGTCCTGCTGAAGAAGAATTTATAAACTAATATCTTGATGTGCCTTGTCAACTAAGCCTGCCTATGTCACCAGTAAAGCTTTATGAAGTGCAAGAAGAAATAAAATGGCTTTGCTCGAAGAATGCTTCCACTTCTTGATGGTGTCTTACTACCTAATCACCAGTTCGGGTTTCGACGTAGGCATGGTACACCTGAATAAGTTCATCGAATCGTATCCGAGATAATTGCAGCATTCGAGAGCAAACAATATTGCGCATCAGTTTTTCTTGATGTGAAGCAAGCCTTTGATCGCGTATGGCGCAAGGGACTTCTATATTAGATAAAGCGGTCGTAACCAACTCCTCAGTACCTGTTTCTAAGATCTTATCTATCGAATAGACATTTTTATGTAAGATGTGAAGATACCCGATCATCTATCAAAGCCATAAATGCAAAAGTTCCTCAAGGAAGCGTTCTGGGTCCTTTGCTTTACACGCTATATACAGCAGACATGCCTGACATAAGCTGTAGTGAAGTCAAAATTGTTACCTATGTAGATGATACAGCAATTACCTCTCGAGCAAACTCTGTCGCAGACACAACGTGCAAGTTAAAAAATGAATACAGGCATTAAAGCATGGATGAATAAATGAGCACATATTAGTCAGTTATACGCTTAGAAAATAATCAACCTCGCAAATCTTTTACAATAATATAGTGATACAGTAAAATATCTTGGCCTAGTATTAGACAAAAGGTAAATTGGACATAACTGACAAAAGGAATCAACTAAAGATAAAAACGCAGCGAATGATCTGGTTGCTAGGTAGCAGATCAAAACTATGCCTGGAAAATAAAGTGATGCTTTGTAAGGCAATTCTTAAGCCAGTGTGGACCTATGGCATACAATTGTGGGGAACTGCTGCAATATCTAGCATAAATGTATTACAAAGATACCAAAATACCACGCTCCGGAAGATAACTGGTGCACCTTGGTATGTTCGTAATGTCAACATACATAGACCGAGGGTTGCAAACTGTTGTAGATGAAATAGCTCGTCATAGTAAAAACTACGTTTAAGATCTCATCCAAATATTTTAGCTTCAAATATTTTAAATACAACAACGCAACACAGACTTAAACGAATTCATCCGCTAGATTTGCCAAATAGGCAACTTTAGGCAAAGTCTTAACTTAATTTTACAATAATATAAATTCGACTAAAAAGCTTTTTCGCATATTAAATGCTTTAATTTAATTTAACTGTAAATATTGTTTAAATTATAATTTGTTTAAATTGCAATAAAATTTGATTATAGTTCCTAAACTTAACTGATGGAAAATAAAGTATATAATAATAAAAAAAAAAAAAAGAATGCATCATATTCGACCGTTCAGGAGCTGACAACAAGACGCCGACTTAAAAGAATTCAACCAGCAGACCTACCAAATTTATATTTAAACTAGCGGCCCTTCCCGGCTTCGCACGGGTCAACATAAGATTTTTTTATATGTTTACCTTTTTTTTGAGTTTATTCATTACAAACACTCAAACAAAAATACAAATCTTTCCTCTTTATAATAGTAGTTAGGATGAGATATGTCATCTAAGCCAACTATCTGATCCTACTAATATCGTGTGCTAGATAATAGTTCCTATACCAAAAGACTCACAGTCTACATCGATTTTGGCCTACCTTTCAAGCCCTGTTCTTAATCTTCTTAAACTTATACAAAATATAGCTGTACCCTGCATGCTTTGCTGCGCCCAGTAAAAATTATTTTTATTACACAATATATTCTCCTCCTACTCGACTCCAAGCATTTCCCTACTTCTTCCAGCAATATTCAAAACCGATAAACAAAATATCTTTTAAATTATGAAACTTTATTCTCTTTTCTTAACTTGATTACTTCATCCGATCCCATTACCATGTATACCAAATTTTATCCATGTACTTCAAAGATATGTTGAATATTTTGTATCGTTCGTATGGGGGGTGGGGCATAGCCCCCTCCGATTTTGACCAAACTTAACACGATTACTGTCACGACCCCATTAACATGTGTCATAAACTTCTTCCCCATACCTCAAGTGGATGCAAAGATATGTTGAAATTTGTTTATCACTTGTATGGGGGTGGGGCATAGCCCCCTAAATTGTTGACCAAACCTAACACGATTAAATTTCCCGATCCTATTAACATGTGTAATAAATTTCGTCCCCGTACATCAGATGGATGCAAAGATATGTTCATTTTTGTTTATCGCTTGTATGGAGGGGGATGGTGCACAGCCCCCACCGATTTCTACAAAACTTAACACGATTACTTCTCCCGATCCTATTAACATGTATACCAAATTTCGTCCCCGTACCTCAAATGGATGCAAAGATGTGTTGAATTTTGTTTATCGGTTGTATGGGGGGTGGGGCATAGTCCCTTTCTCCACCACTAAACCTAACCTATGTTACTCAGGGTGAATGTAGCTTTCCAATGGTGAAAGAATTTTTGAAATCGACACAGTAGTTTTTGAGTTTACTCATTACAAACAAATGAGTAAACTCAAAAATCAAATCTTTCCTCTTTATACAATTGTAGAGCTCTTGGTGCGTGAGATACATTTATAACGCAAATAATTAACGCGTATCTTGTGTGTTTATTAACAACTGAGCCGCTCTAGCGAGCATATTAT
>JAWNNP010002977.1:0-67826 GCA_035044805.1 Leucophenga maculata | reverse complement strand
GCCGCGCATGTCAATAATGGGTTAAGTCTTAGTTATTTTTTCTGAACTTGTACAACAGCAAATATAATAGAAAAGGAGCAAGCGAGAGAGGGCAAGCGAGAGAGAAGATACCGTTAATTATCTTGTCTCTATTAACATTTGTTATTGTAATAACCCACCACCTTTTGCAGAGATTTTGTTTGTTTTGCTTTTTTTTGATCGCTTGCATTAGAAGCTAATCAGTTGCAATTTCGACTCCGCGTATTTAACTCGATCGCGTTAAGTTTCTGCCGCGGTGGGCACAGCTAATACTTTTGTTAGAGTTTTTATGCTCCAACGTTTTTGTTGTTGGACGGATTTTTATATACTTTCAGTTTTCTATTATTTGTTATTAGTGAATAATAATAAACAAAAATATAATTGGTGTGTGTGCTACGCGGCACCATATAGTGTACATTAGTTTATTGTGCACATATTTAAAATAAACATAACATTTAATATTAAAACCCAAAACAAAAGGCGAGTGTTATCATTTAACAAGGCAAGCTGCGCTTTATTTTGGTGTCAAGAATAATTCGTGGCTTTTAGAGGATTATTGTTTTGGCTTACTATATCACTTGTTGCATCTTTATTGGTGCGTATATAAAGTATCTTGTGCGCATTGATACTGCGTAGGTGTTTTGATTATATTGCAGGCAGTGAACCCAGCACCGCTAGCTACTAGTTCGCTAGTTCAGCTAAAGTGGCAACGTCGCCGAAGCTGAAGCTCTTGGTTAACTGGTTACACCGGTGAACAAACACCAAGTGTGTGTTCGCTATGCTTGACTCAGAGCAACTGATTTATTAAAAATCAAAACAAATATATGCTAGTCGATTTATGCGAAAATTAATATTTACGGTAGTTAAAGCTTTACAAGGTATTGAGTTGCGAGAGATTGAATTCATTTGTGTTCAATACAATTGCAATGCAATAAAGAGAATTTAAATTATACTAGTTAGCAAAAAAAAAGTTTATTTAACTATTCCACAAATAGTGTGCGCCAACATTCCGGGCGCGTTGAAAGAATCGCCTTTCTAGAAGTAAGAATAGCCAGATTAGCGATAGAGCGCCGCAGCACGCCTTTGTTAGTTCGACGTCCGTGACACGAACGACGTTGTCTTTGCCAGGTTTGACTGAAACAACTTGTCCTGTAGTCCATTTAAGCGGTGGCATATTGTCCTCATGCATAAGAACCAAAATACCAGGTTGAAGGTTTGGTTGACGTTGTGTCCAGCGTTGTCGTTGTGTCATCTCATTAAGGTACTCAACGGACCACCTTGCCCAAAACTGTTGCTTGGCTGCTAGTATGCCATTCCAGCGTTGCAAGTTTGCAATGTCAGCGCAATCAATGTCAACTACAGGCTCCGGAAAGGTCTTTAAAGTGCAGACCACCAGGAAATGTCCTGGAGCGAGCGCTTCAACATCATTAGGATGGCTTGAAAGAGTCGAGATAGGTCTCGAATTCATGATTGATTCGGCCTCCACAAGTGCTGTAGTTAGTTCCTCAAAAGTGAGCCTAGCGTTAGCCAGAGTGCGATACAAGTGTCCTTTAGCGAACTTTAACGCCAATTCCCAAATGCCTCGAAAGTGTGGAGCTCTAGGCGGGCTAACATGAAAGTTAATACAATATGACGAACAAAAATCTAGAATACGGTCTTGGTACTGTTTGGCTACGAAAGCATTTTTGAGAGCCTTGAGTTGAGTGTTAGCCCCTTCAAAATTTTATCACAGAATATGTCTGTGGGCATTCCACGTCTACCAATCAGACGTTTCAATGCAGCAATAAATGTTTCCGATGACAAGGCTGGTTCAATATGTACTGCCTTACACGAGAAGCATACAAAAATCACGATAAAGCATTTATAAGGATATTTGCCTCGAATTTTCAAATATTTGATAATAAGTTTACAAAAATCTACGCCACAACGTTAAAAGTGGCCACGAAGGAGTAACGCGTTCGAGCGGTAGATTATCCATCACTTGGTTCAAGTGTTTCGGTTTATATCTGATGCAGCTTACGCAATTGCGAACAATAGAACGAGCCAATGTTCTTACGTTAACTATCCAAACAGTTTGACGAACGAAAGCTACCAGTGCCTTTGCACCAGTGTGAAAATTCGAGATGTGAAAATGTCGTATAAGCAGAATAGCAAAATGACAATTTTTGTGCAGCAGAAACTGATGTTTCCTGTCTTCCGCGATGTCAGCAATTTGCAACCGGCCGCCTACGCGCAACAATGTGTAAAAACCAATAGTTTGTTGAAAGAGTCCAAGCGATTTTAAAGCGTCTTTGGCGTCGTGAAGGCAGCGAATCTCATCGGAAAATTATTGATTCTGTATATTCCAGATGAGGCAATGAAGTGAATTTCTAATTTCTTCTGGAGTGATTTTGCTCGATTTTGCATCCTTTGCTAGGTTGATATAACGACGAAAGAGAATTTGCCAACAGATCACTCTCAGCAATTTGTTGTATGAACTTAAACGTGCCTCCAATGACAGTCCGAGGTTTCTTCTTGGATTTCCGATCTGCGATTACCAACAAACGTAGTGACCGACGAAGAATGCATTTGCAGCATCCTTAGTACTACTGTTGAGTCTATTCAAAGATATATTTCTGGATTCCATGACGAAAAATACGAGAACATCTTTTTGAGCAATTTTGCAAGAAAATGTGTTCCGCACAGCTCTAGTTGCGTTAACGTTATTTTTTTTTTGTAGGTGTTAACGAAAATTGATACAGTAGCAACCTACGACTCGAGAATAAATAAAACAACCATAAGCTCTTATTAAAGCATCACTGAGTCCATGTAGCTGCAATGACGAACGTATTGTTTGATATACGAAGTGAGGAATACTGAGTTGGTGTAAATTTTCAAGGTCTACCAGAAATTCTATAAAAGAGTTTTGCATGTTGAGCGGTATTTCTGTATCCCAGACAAATTGCTTGACCCATAAATCTTGTAGGAAGATTTTCGTACGAAGTATAACTGGGGCCAAGAAAACCCATTGGATCGAAAATTGGTGCTGTGATAGACAATATTGTGCGTTTAGTAATATATGATATATAAATCTTTTGGCTTCAACAAGAAAAAAAATAAATCGCTGCTTGAATCCCAAGTGACAGTAGCCTCGTCCAAGTTCATGCTCTTTTGACTATGTGCGTTTAATTCGAGTGATGAATGATTAGATTGCAATTATGATAATTTGAAGCCTCCTTTTTGTGGTAAGCTAGTAACTTCATTTTTGATTAATTGAAGTTCATCCAAATTGTTAGATCCAAGTCGTCGACATACAATCGAGATTGTAAAATCTTGCTGCCGGTAGGATATTCACCTTTATATTTTTCGGTAATATATTGAAGACTACGTATTGCTAAGAATGGAGATGAAGTCATACCATATGTAACTGTATTCAATTGATATGCTTGTATCAAACCAGTGGCTGTAAGTTTCGTTGTGATGGATGAATCAATACCATTCTATCCATTTTTACTATGTCACCAACAGAGAAGCGAAAACACGCTCACCAAAAACCGAAAACTCACGTGTTAACATATTCTTCATTTTGCAAACTCTGTGTGGTTACAGTGAGTTTACAGCACGCAAAATTCCCACGATTACGATGTTGTTTATGACTTTGTGTGTGTATGACTGTAATAAACGATAGTTCTTCTCTCTTTTGTTGTTGTTACTTCTTTTGCAAAATGCAGCACTGGAAGCACTGTTTGCAATTTTTTTTCGAATGACTAAAAAATTATTATTATTATTATTTATAAGTTAGTGCGGAATTAAAATTACGTCTAACTTAAATATTAAGCTATAGCAGCTGAGGCCTTAAGCTTGTAGTGTTTATGTTTATGAGTACTTAAATGCTATTATTTTAAACTATGATATCCTATCTATTTACATGAGACATTGTACTTAAATTAATTGGTAGATGTTTATGGCTTTGAAGAAGTCTATTGTTTTATGTATATTGTCGAATGAGGTTATTTCAGTTATTGTTGCTTTTAGGTATATGGATCTTTCTCTAATGTAAAGTGGGCAATCAACTAGTATATGTGGAAGCGTAAGTGCTGTGTTGCAGTTTGTGCAAGTTGGTGGTGGGGATTTGTTGAGGATATGGCTATGGGTTATGTTGGTATGTCCTAGTCTGCTTCTTGTAAATTTTAATAAGTCTATTCGTGAGATGTTTTTAATTGTTTCTGTCGTAGCTTTGTTATGGCAGATACTCTTGTAATAGTGGGATGAGTTGTTTAGGATAAGGTTGTGGTATTTTTGGGCGTTTTGCTGTATATATTTATTGATGTCTGATAAATTGTAATTATTTTCAATTATTAAAGGGAAATTATGGGAGTTTTTTGCCGATTCGTCTGCTAGTTCGTTTCCTTTTATTCCGTAGTGCCCTGGGACTCAAAGCTGTAACAGTTTCTCAGTTTTGTATTTGTTTATAATATTTCTTATTGACTGAGTGTAGTAGTTTTGGTAATTAATGTTGTTTATAGCATGCAGTGATGACATAGAGTCTGTGCATATGCTATATTTACCTCTTTGTTTACTGGCGTGAATACATGCTGCCAGAATAGCAGATAACTCGGCTGTAAATATGGATGTGTATTCCGGTAAAAGTTGGTGAGTTATAAATTCGTTTTCAGAAGTTACGCTGTATGATACTCCTACGGATGATTTCGATCCATCTAAAAAATTATCGTGATCGTCCTTATATAGAACATCAAAATATTGATTATTTTATGATTTTTCAGATTATCTAGCTGAAAAAATTTCAACACCTGCTAACTTATTAAATGGGTCATTATTAAAAGATGTTGCGAAAGGGTTTCTTACCTGTTTTATTTAGCTAGTTAGTTAGTTAGTGTAATGTACCAAATATTGTTTAACCATAACTGGTACTAATATGTGCTTGTTCGATGAACAAAGAGAGAACAAGATAGTCAGCATATGTGACCCAAAAAGCAATATATAAATAAAGGCTAATAAAAACAAGAATGTCTTTTTTGTAAGACTCCTTAACGCAATCTATACAAAAAATACGGTGTTAAATCTTTCATTTTGAGTTCTCTCCTGGGGAATGAAATAGCCGGGTCGGGACCCATTGATAGAGCTAGCGGTCAGTCGGCTTTGGGAGGTTCTTGGCTAACTATTCGACCCATTTCACATACCTCATATTTATTATAGAGTCCCGCTTACGCCGCAAAATTATAAACGAAAAATCAACACAACGATGCTACTTTTAATTGTACACAATTTAAATAAAAAGGGGGAACTGATATCTATGACGGCGGTTAGTTAGAAACGTTGGAATGCACTCACTGATGTTATTGAGATGACAGCGTCTTCACCCACCCAACCTATGATTCATTGATGCTGTATTAAATGTTATAATGAATCCCAAAAAACGCTCCTTGAGCGCTAGATTAGTCCATTACCTCAGAAATTACAATTGTTTCTAATACATTATAAAATTTTATTTCATAAGTTCAATTAAAACAAGAAATCCATTGTTTGTTTGTTTAAATGGCCGTCAACCGTCTACCGGTCATGGCCGCGTCCAGGAAAGCGCGCCAGCCTCCATAATCCTGTGCGCGCTGGCGCCAGTCGTTCTGAATTCCAAGTACGGAGAGATCTCTCCATACCTGGTCATTCCATCGAGTGCCCGGTCGTCCTCTATGTCGGCGTCCACCAATCAAGTTTGGGCCCCCCATGTAAACCATGCGTGCTGGAGCTCCTTCGTCCATTCGAATGAGATGCCCAGCCCAGTGCAGCCGCTGGAATTTTATGCGCTGGACTATGTCAACCTCATTGAATAGCTCGTACAGCTCGCGGTTCATGCGGGACCTAAACTCGTCGCCGACTCTAATAGGACCAAAGATCCTGCGAAGAATCTTCCTCTCGAAGACTTCCAACGCTGTCTCATCCGACTCAATCACGGTCCATGCCTCTGCGCCATACAGTAGGACCGGGAGTATCAGCGTCTTATATATCTTTATTTTCGTCCGTCGAGAGAGGGCTTTACTTCTCATTTGCTTGCTCAGCCCAAAAAAAACATCTGTTTGCAAGCGTGATTCTTCGCCTGATCTCCAGGCTGACGTTGTTGTTGCTGGTGATCTCTGTTCCGAGATAGACGAAGTTTTCTACAACACTGAAGTTGAAATTCTCCATCGTCACTGACCGTCCAAGACGCGTTGACGGAGTGCGAGAAGACACCAAGTACTTCGTCTTGTCCTCGTTCACCGCTAGACCCATGAGCCGAGACTGTTTTTCAATCTCCGAGAACGCCTTGCTGACTCGCCTTTCCTGCGTACCGATGATATCGATGTCATCGGCGTAAGCGAGCAGCATCACTTCCTTTTGGAAGATCGAGCCCGACATACTCTGTATGTACGGGTATTGGCGTAGGATGTATTCCATCAGGAGATTGAAAAAATCGCACGATAGAGCATCGCCCTGCCTGAAACCTCTCTTGGTATCAAAGGGGTCGGAGAGGTTTTTCCCCACCCTGACAACGCTTTGTGTGTTAGATAGCGTCGCCATGCAAAGACGGACAATCTTTGCCGGGATACCTAGTGCAGACAGGGCGTCGAAGAACTTCGCTCTTATCGGCGTGTCGAAAGCGGCTTTGTAATCGACAAATAGGTGGTGAGTGTCTTTGTTGAACTCACGGGTCTTTTCCAAGATTTGGCGTAATGTGAATATTTGGTCACTGGTCGACCTTTTTGGTCTGAAGCCACACTGATATCGTCCTATCAGTGAGTCGGTATATGGCTTCAGCCTATTACACAATACGCCCGACAAAGTCTTATATCCAATGGAAAGGAGACTTATTCCGCGGTAGTTGGCGCAAACAGCGGGGTCTCCTTTCTTAAAGATAGGACAGAGAACACTGAGATTCCAGTCATTGGGTATGCATTCATCGGACCATATCTTGCATAAAAGTTGGTGCATACTCCTAACCAACTCTTCGCCGCCGGTCTTAAATAACTCAGCTGGCAGCCCATCATAGCCTGCCGCTTTGTTATTTTTCAGCTTTTTAATAACTGAATCGACCTCGTAATAGTCCGGTGGCTCTACAATAGTGCCATCATTAACTGGTGGTTCCGGTGTCATTTCTCTTTCGGCGGTATTGTGCGCTTCATCGCCGAGTAGGTTGGAGAAATGACTCCTCCATAATCTCAGTGATTCCTGTTCATCCGTTACCAGACTTCCATTCTCATCCTTACAGAAAGTTACTCCGGGCTTAAAACCTTCAGTCAGACGCTTGACCTTTTGGTAGAATTTTCGAGCTTCATTTCTGTTACGGAACATCTCAACATCCTCAAACTCCCGCCTTTCTTGCTCCTTTTTCTTGCGTCTGAAAAGGCGTTTCTCCTCTCTCCGTTTCTCTCGATATCGCTCTCTAACAGCTCGCGTTGCTCCCGACTGCAGAGTTCGCTGATAGGAAGCGTTCTTCTCTGCAGTAGCATTGCGACACTCCTCGTCGTACCAAGAATTCTTCACAGGTTTTATATAACCAATGACATCCTTGGCAGCCCTATCTATGGAGCGGGTAATATGTGTCCACTGCTCACATATATCTCGAGAAATCGGAGAGGTTTCCCGGAGCAGTCGGGAGAGTGTGTTTGAGAAGGCTGCGGCGGTCTGCTCTGATTGCAGCTTGCCGACGTCTAGCTTTCGTTGCATGTTGGAACGTGCGGCGTGCACTACGCTGAGCCTAGTGCGTACCTTGGCTGCGACAAGATAGTGGTCCGAGTCAATGTTGGGACCACGTAACGTTCGCACGTCCAACACGCTCGATGCGTGCCTTCCGTCAATCAGAACATGATCAATTTTGTTGCGTGTTTTTTGATCAGGACTCAGCCATGTAGCTTTGTGGATGTTAAGATGTTGAAATCTGGTACTACTAACTACCATGTTCCGACCTGCGGCGAAATCGATTAGCCTCTCTCCATTATTGGAGGTAGTGTCGTGAAGGCTAAATTTTCCGACGGTTGGGCCAAAGATTCCTTCCTTCCCAATCTTGGCGTTGAAATCGCCAAGCACGATTTTGACATCGTGTTTGGGACAGCGCTCGTACAGGCGTTCCAAGCGCTCATAGAATTCATCTTTAGCATCGTCGTCTTTCTCTTCCGTCGGGGCGTGCGCACAAATCAGGCTAATATAAAAATATTTAGCCTTGATGCGTATCGCGGCTAGACGCTCGTCAACAGGTGTGAACCTAGAGACGAGGCCACGTAGTTTCCTACTCACCACGAAACCACATCCAAATTCGTGCTTACTCGCATGGCAGCTGTAGTAGATGTCACAGGATGCTTTTTTAGAGCAACCCTGCCCTATCCATCGGATTTCTTGGATTGCGGTGATGTCAGCCTTGCATTTTTCGAGGACATCAGCCACCTGGATACTTGCACCATCCCAATTAAGGGTGCGGACATTCCAGGTGCATATCCGTATATCGTGATCCTTATAGCGTTTGCGGGGGTCGTCATCAAAGGGTCCATTCCGAGGCTTTCTTTTCGTTTTCATTGGGGGGATTTTTTTAAAGTGGCGGGTCCCAAGCCCAGCGCACCAACCCCTTTTTAAAGGAGAGGGGGCCCCTTCGCCTTCTCACGTTAGCTCACCTCTGAACGGATGTTCAGAGGCTACCCAGGAGATACGTGTCCTGACGGACGTGTGAGTTGCTTGGACCGTTTGACACAAGAATCATTGTTGGCCATTCCCAGGTGTATGGCAGTCAACAACTTTCCACACAATGTGCACTTGAGCAAACGAATCCCAATCTCCCAGAAATCCATTATCTTTCTGTAATTTGTAATTTCAATATTAACTAAGAGCGAACCTTTACAAATTCCAACTGAATACAAATAAGAGGTTGCTGCAATTATTAAATTTAACGATTCTTTTTATCTACTATAAATTAAATAGTACCCTAAGAATAAAATCGTGTAATAAACAAAATTTCAATATTCAAAAAAAAAAAAAATATAATAATAAGTATACCGTTTAAAAACTTAAACAAAGATCACTGAGTTAATTGGTTGTTGATTTAACTGGAATTCCTCCAATTCTTTGATAATTAAAAGAAAGCAATAAAACCAAGAGCAGCGCATACATACATACCCAGATACACATATACGTATAAATATATTTATATAAGCATATAAATATATACACATACACATACCTAGATATATAGATAAATACTGCTTCTGAGTTACTACTCACGCGAACAATACAACAAAAAATCATTCAAACAAGATATTTGGAAATTCAAATGCAAGCAATATAAAAACCGATCAGTATAAGCGTAATGAGAATTGCGCTCCACTTCACGTCCGAATGCTGCTTAAATATGTTAATTTCTCATCCCATTAGCTTCAGCTATGTTCAAAAGCAGAAACGAAACAGGAGAGCAGAAAACTTACCCCTACATCCGCAGAAAGGCCTTTCGTTGTCGTAGTTGTAACTTTTGTTGCTGTTGATGATGTTGTTGATGTTGTTGTGGAATAATGTTGTCTTGTGTTGTTGTGGTTAGTGAGTAATCAGAATAGGTGCATTTATATAAATAAAAAAAACAACTTATAGATTTTCCCTGGTGATCAATATTTAGTCTCTTTTAACAACAAAAAAAATTAATGATTTTACCATTAGCGAGAAATTTACTTAGCACTTAACTTTTTGGAGCTGAATTAATTTTAGATTTTTCTTATTTAGTATTAATAATTAGAGGGTATGCCTCAAATGCCTACACTGCAGAAATTGAATCTGGATTTGTCCAACAAAATTTTTAAATTGAAAGTGCCCTATGTGAACTCTAGAAAAAAAAAAGGTTTACTTAACATGAAAACCACGCAAACCACGCTGAACAAGGAAATTAAGTCCTTCCGCAAATTAACACCTTTGAAGTGTTCTGGCTGGCAAATTAAAACTTGTTTTTGCTGATTAACTCCTGCTGGCGAATTAAAACAATATGGAGGCTGGATAACTCCTGCTGGCGAATTAAAACAATATGGAGGCTGGATAACTCCTGCTGGCGAGTATGCCATTCCAGCGTTGCAAGTTTGCAATGTCAGCGCAATCAATGTCAACTACAGGCTCCGGAAAGGTCTTTAAAGTGCAGACCACCAGGAAATGTCCTGGAGCGAGCGCTTCAACATCATTAGGATGGCTTGAAAGAGTCGAGATAGGTCTCGAATTCATGATTGATTCGGCCTCCACAAGTGCTGTAGTTAGTTCCTCAAAAGTGAGCCTAGCGTTAGCCAGAGTGCGATACAAGTGTCCTTTAGCGAACTTTAACGCCAATTCCCAAATGCCTCCAAAGTGTGGAGCTCTAGGCGGGCTAACATGAAAGTTAATACAATATGACGAACAAAAATCTAGAATACGGTCTTGGTACTGTTTGGCTACGAAAGCATTTTTGAGAGCCTTGAGTTGAGTGTTAGCCCCTTAAAAATTTTATCACAGAATATGTCTGTGGGCATTCCACGTCTACCAATCAGACGTTTCAATGCAGCAATAAATGTTTCCGATGACAAGGCTGGTTCAATATGTACTGCCTTACACGAGAAGCATACAAAAACACGATAAAGCATTTATAAGGATATTTGCCTCGAATTTTCAAATATTTGATAATAAGTTTACAAAAATCTACGCCACAACGTTAAAAGTGGCCACGAAGGAGTAACGCGTTCGAGCGGTAGATTATCCATCACTTGGTTCAAGTGTTTCGGTTTATATCTGATGCAGCTTACGCAATTGCGAACAATAGAACGAGCCAATGTTCTTACGTTAACTATCCAAACAGTTTGACGAACGAAAGCTACCAGTGCCTTTGCACCAGTGTGAAAATTCGAGATGTGAAAATGTCGTATAAGCAGAATAGCAAAATGACAATTTTTGTGCAGCAGAAACTGATGTTTCCTGTCTTCCGCGATGTCAGCAATTTGCAACCGACCGCCTACGCGCAACAATGTGTAAAAACCAATAGTTTGTTGAAAGAGTCCAAGCGATTTTAAAGCGTCTTTGGCGTCGTGAAGGCAGCGAATCTCATCGGAAAATTATTGATTCTGTATATTCCAGATGAGGCAATGAAGTGAATTTCTAATTTCTTCTGGAGTGATTTTGCTCGATTTTGCATCCTTTGCTAGGTTGATATAACGACGAAAGAGAATTTGCCAACAGATCACTCTCAGCAATTTGTTGTATGAACTTAAACGTGCCTCCAATGACAGTCCGAGGTTTCTTCTTGGATTTCCGATCTGCGATTACCAACAAACGTAGTGACCGACGAAGAATGCATTTGCAGCATCCTTAGTACTACTGTTGAGTCTATTCAAAGATATATTTCTGGATTCCATGACGAAAAATACGAGAACATCTTTTTGAGCAATTTTGCAAGAAAATGTGTTCCGCACAGCTCTAGTTGCGTTAACGTTATTTTTTTTTTGTAGGTGTTAACGAAAATTGATACAGTAGCAACCTACGACTCGAGAATAAATAAAACAACCATAAGCTCTTATTAAAGCATCACTGAGTCCATGTAGCTGCAATGACGAACGTATTGTTTGATATACGAAGTGAGGAATACTGAGTTGGTGTAAATTTTCAAGGTCTACCAGAAATTCTATAAAAGAGTTTTGCATGTTGAGCGGTATTTCTGTATCCCAGACAAATTGCTTGACCCATAAATCTTGTAGGAAGATTTTCGTACGAAGTATAACTGGGGCCAAGAAAACCCATTGGATCGAAAATTGGTGCTGTGATAGACAATATTGTGCGTTTAGTAATATATGATATATAAATCTTTTGGCTTCAACAAGAAAAAAAATAAATCGCTGCTTGAATCCCAAGTGACAGTAGCCTCGTCCAAGTTCATGCTCTTTTGACTATGTGCGTTTAATTCGAGTGATGAATGATTAGATTGCAATTATGATAATTTGAAGCCTCCTTTTTGTGGTAAGCTAGTAACTTCATTTTTGATTAATTGAAGTTCATCCAAATTGTTAGCTCCAAGTCGTCGACATAGAATCGAGATTGTAAAATCTTGCTGCCGGTAGGATATTCACCTTTATATTTTTCGGTAATATATTGAAGACTACGTATTGCTAAGAATGGAGATGAAGTCATACCATATGTAACTGTATTCAATTGATATGCTTGTATCAAACCAGTGGCTGTAAGTTTCGTTGTGATGGATGAATCAATACCATTCTATCCATTTTTACTATGTCACCAACAGAGAAGCGAAAACACGCTCACCAAAAACCGAAAACTCACGTGTTAACATATTCTTCATTTTGCAAACTCTGTGTGGTTACAGTGAGTTTACAGCACGCAAAATTCCCACGATTACGATGTTGTTTATGACTTTGTGTGTGTATGACTGTAATAAACGATAGTTCTTCTCTCTTTTGTTGTTGTTACTTCTTTTGCAAAATGCAGCACTGGAAGCACTGTTTGCAATTTTTTTTCGAATGACTAAAAAATTATTATTATTATTATTTATAAGTTAGTGCGGAATTAAAATTACGTCTAACTTAAATATTAAGCTATAGCAGCTGAGGCCTTAAGCTTGTAGTGTTTATGTTTATGAGTACTTAAATGCTATTATTTTAAACTATGATATCCTATCTATTTACATGAGACATTGTACTTAAATTAATTGGTAGATGTTTATGGCTTTGAAGAAGTCTATTGTTTTATGTATATTGTCGAATGAGGTTATTTCAGTTATTGTTGCTTTTAGGTATATGGATCTTTCTCTAATGTAAAGTGGGCAATCAACTAGTATATGTGGAAGCGTAAGTGCTGTGTTGCAGTTTGTGCAAGTTGGTGGTGGGGATTTGTTGAGGATATGGCTATGGGTTATGTTGGTATGTCCTAGTCTGCTTCTTGTAAATTTTAATAAGTCTATTCGTGAGATGTTTTTAATTGTTTCTGTCGTAGCTTTGTTATGGCAGATACTCTTGTAATAGTGGGATGAGTTGTTTAGGATAAGGTTGTGGTATTTTTGGGCGTTTTGCTGTATATATTTATTGATGTCTGATAAATTGTAATTATTTTCAATTATTAAAGGGAAATTATGGGAGTTTTTTGCCGATTCGTCTGCTAGTTCGTTTCCTTTTATTCCGTAGTGCCCTGGGACTCAAAGCTGTAACAGTTTCTCAGTTTTGTATTTGTTTATAATATTTCTTATTGACTGAGTGTAGTAGTTTTGGTAATTAATGTTGTTTATAGCATGCAGTGATGACATAGAGTCTGTGCATATGCTATATTTACCTCTTTGTTTACTGGCGTGAATACATGCTGCCAGAATAGCAGATAACTCGGCTGTAAATATGGATGTGTATTCCGGTAAAAGTTGGTGAGTTATAAATTCGTTTTCAGAAGTTACGCTGTATGATACTCCTACGGATGATTTCGATCCATCTAAAAAATTATCGTGATCGTCCTTATATAGAACATCAAAATATTGATTATTTTATGATTTTTCAGATTATCTAGCTGAAAAAATTTCAACACCTGCTAACTTATTAAATGGGTCATTATTAAAAGATGTTGCGAAAGGGTTTCTTACCTGTTTTATTTAGCTAGTTAGTTAGTTAGTGTAATGTACCAAATATTGTTTAACCATAACTGGTACTAATATGTGCTTGTTCGATGAACAAAGAGAGAACAAGATAGTCAGCATATGTGACCCAAAAAGCAATATATAAATAAAGGCTAATAAAAACAAGAATGTCTTTTTTGTAAGACTCCTTAACGCAATCTATACAAAAAATACGGTGTTAAATCTTTCATTTTGAGTTCTCTCCTGGGGAATGAAATAGCCGGGTCGGGACCCATTGATAGAGCTAGCGGTCAGTCGGCTTTGGGAGGTTCTTGGCTAACTATTCGACCCATTTCACATACCTCATATTTATTATAGAGTCCCGCTTACGCCGCAAAATTATAAACGAAAAATCAACACAACGATGCTACTTTTAATTGTACACAATTTAAATAAAAAGGGGGAACTGATATCTATGACGGCGGTTAGTTAGAAACGTTGGAATGCACTCACTGATGTTATTGAGATGACAGCGTCTTCACCCACCCAACCTATGATTCATTGATGCTGTATTAAATGTTATAATGAATCCCAAAAAACGCTCCTTGAGCGCTAGATTAGTCCATTACCTCAGAAATTACAATTGTTTCTAATACATTATAAAATTTTATTTCATAAGTTCAATTAAAACAAGAAATCCATTATCTTTCTGTAATTTGTAATTTCAATATTAACTAAGAGCGAACCTTTACAAATTCCAACTGAATACAAATAAGAGGTTGCTGCAATTATTAAATTTAACGATTCTTTTTATCTACTATAAATTAAATAGTACCCTAAGAATAAAATCGTGTAATAAACAAAATTTCAATATTCAAAAAAAAAAAAATATAATAATAAGTATACCGTTTAAAAACTTAAACAAAGATCACTGAGTTAATTGGTTGTTGATTTAACTGGAATTCCTCCAATTCTTTGATAATTAAAAGAAAGCAATAAAACCAAGAGCAGCGCATACATACATACCCAGATACACATATACGTATAAATATATTTATATAAGCATATAAATATATACACATACACATACCTAGATATATAGATAAATACTGCTTCTGAGTTACTACTCACGCGAACAATACAACAAAAAATCATTCAAACAAGATATTTGGAAATTCAAATGCAAGCAATATAAAAACCGATCAGTATAAGCGTAATGAGAATTGCGCTCCACTTCACGTCCGAATGCTGCTTAAATATGTTAATTTCTCATCCCATTAGCTTCAGCTATGTTCAAAAGCAGAAACGAAACAGGAGAGCAGAAAACTTACCCCTACATCCGCAGAAAGGCCTTTCGTTGTCGTAGTTGTAACTTTTGTTGCTGTTGATGATGTTGTTGATGTTGTTGTGGAATAATGTTGTCTTGTGTTGTTGTGGTTAGTGAGTAATCAGAATAGGTGCATTTATATAAATAAAAAAAACAACTTATAGATTTTCCCTGGTGATCAATATTTAGTCTCTTTTAACAACAAAAAAAATTAATGATTTTACCATTAGCGAGAAATTTACTTAGCACTTAACTTTTTGGAGCTGAATTAATTTTAGATTTTTCTTATTTAGTATTAATAATTAGAGGGTATGCCTCAAATGCCTACACTGCAGAAATTGAATCTGGATTTGTCCAACAAAATTTTTAAATTGAAAGTGCCCTATGTGAACTCTAGAAAAAAAAAAGGTTTACTTAACATGAAAACCACGCAAACCACGCTGAACAAGGAAATTAAGTCCTTCCGCAAATTAACACCTTTGAAGTGTTCTGGCTGGCAAATTAAAACTTGTTTTTGCTGATTAACTCCTGCTGGCGAATTAAAACAATATGGAGGCTGGATAACTCCTGCTGGCGAATTAAAACAATATGGAGGCTGGAAGCCTCCTGCTGGCGAATTAAAACAATATGGAGGCTGGATAACTCCTGCTGGCGAATTAAAACAATATGGAGGGGAGTGTGAGCGCGCTAGATGTGGCAGCGAAATTCTTTCGCGTCCCCTCCAGACCAATCTCTGCCTCAAATTGATGCGTTTTTCAATTCTATCCCGACCATTGCACCACTGGGCCAAAGCAATTACACAGTGTGTGCAACTAGCCAAAAGCGCCGACTGCACTCTCCTACCGATCGAACTGCATATAAAAAAAAAACAATTTAAAATAATTGTTGTTGTTGCGCAAAACAAATTAGTTTACCTGCCATATACGTGCCATTATTTTTGTTGATGTCTATCTCTCTTTATTTCCCATAATTATTTCCAACAAAAAAAAATAATTATCCCCATGCACTGCCAAGCCCTGTAGCTTAAATTAGCACATGCTAATTCACCCAATAGCCAAAGGATGGCCTATTTCGGCATCGATTAGCGGAGCGGACGTCTTGTTTGCTGAAGAGTTCAATGAGAAAAGGAACGATTTGAACTCAATTACAACTCAGGTGGTCTCTTAACTCACCTCACCTATTGAACTGTAATTTGACAGCTTAACTGCCATTCACCCTTGCTTCTTCACAACTCCGTCTTTGTCCTTATTTAGCCTATTTCCATATTTGAATTTTTGTAACGGACTAGTAAAAATTAATTTATTTAAATAAAGTGGTATAACCCAAATTGTCCATTACAAAACCAGATAACTTGCAATATCTTTCTTAAGAAGCAAGTTAGACGGAGAAAGGAGAATTTGGTTAAGGTCGAAGATCTTTCGCTGAGTATGTACCCAATAACTTCCCTTGCAAATCCTCTATTAAATAATAATTATTTCCAATTTTTTCTCGAATTCTTGACTTAATAAAAACTGGGCCTAATTTAGCATTAAAGCGTTTTTCGAAACTACTCTGTGCAAAATTACGCCGAAATACTTCTTGACCAACTTTATAGTTAACAGCTCTTGATCTCAAATTATAATACTTAGCATTAGTGTGAAAAGCTTTTGAAATATTTCCACGTACAGATTTTCGAATCAAAGCCAAATTATCTTCTCGACTCAATCGCGTATGTGGTTCATCCAAAGATTGTAAGCTTCGCAACAGTTTATATGATGATCCATGTGTTATCATCTCTAACCCATATAGAGCATGATACTCGCGTAGCAACTATGCCATATAGATCTGCGTGCGAAAGCTATTAAGGCGTAGCTGTAAGTATGTTGAATACCTAACTTTGTCAGAAACCCATTAAACTCATTACTTTTAAATTGATACGTACCACAGAATAGATGCAATTGTAAGACAGATGAAGTAAATTTCTTTACTGGCATTATCCAATGAAATTTCGAAAAATGGTCAAAAACAATAAAAATACCAATATTCCCTTTCTTACTTCTAGGATATGGTCCTAATAAATCAACATAAATACGTTGAAATGGACGAACCGACTCAACTGGTTTACTCATAGGAGCACGAAGGACTACATTAGGTGCTTTAGTGGTTTTACATACTTCACAACTTTTAACAAAATCTTTAACATCTTTCACTAGACTAGGCCAATAAAATTTTCTTCGAATCAAGTCTAATGTTTTATGAATACCGCCGTGAGCAGCAATAACAGAGTTATGTGCTCTACTTAGTATATCATTTCTCATTTTATCAGGGATCCATAATTTCCAAGAACTATTTTCTTGCTCTTCATCACCGTTTGCATGTATCCGCCTAGTATACACAAAACCATCTTCAACTTTTAAATCAGGTAGCTTATGTTGATTCTGTAATATTCTAGTTTTCAGAGCTTCATAGTCTAAATCTTGAAAATGTTCTGACGATAAATCAATTTCTGGACTAAATTCTAGTTCTGCTACAACTACTTCTGGAATTCTTGAGAGTGCATCGGGAACTTTATTATCACTACCTTTTCTATGACTAACCGTGAATTTATATCCTTGTAACTTCATAACCCAACGAGCAAGCCTGCCGGTAAGGTTAGGTTGTCGCATTAGCCAAAAAATACTCGAATGATCGGTAATAATTTCAAATTCTTGCATCTCTATATAACAACGAAACTTTTCTATTGCGGTTATCACAGCTAAGCATTCTCTTTCTGTGACGCTATAGTTGCGCTGGGCGGAACTCAGTTTTTTCGAAATAAACGCAATAGGTTTCTCGTATCCTTCCTCAGAAAGTTGTACTAAAACTGCTCCAATGCCATAATCACTGGCATCACAATGCACGTAAAATTTCTTTGAAAAGTCTGGATTTGTTAAAACAGGTGGCGACGTTAAAATCGTCTTCAATTCGTCAAATGACTTTTGTGCCTCTTCTGACCAAACAAAATTTTTCCTACACTTCAAAACTTCTGTTATACCGAATGAAATCTCAGAAAAATTCTCTACAAACCTTCTGTACCAGCCTGCCAGACCTAAAAATCCTCGTACTTGCCGAATATTTTTGGGTACGGGCCAGTCCAATATTGATTGAATCTTTTCCGGATCTACCGATATACCACCGTTACCTATTATGTATCCAAGGTAATTTACTTTGGTTACACAAAATTTACTTTTACTTACATTGAGAGTCAAATTAGCTTTCTTCATCTGATTCGCAATTCTAATTAAAATTTCGACATGGTTCTCAAATGTATCTGATACTACACAAAGATCATCAAGGTATCCAAAAACACAATAGCGAAGATCAGGAGGTATAATCTCATCCATCAATCTACTCATAGTTTGTGGCGCATTACAGAGCCCAAAAGGCATTACTACAAACTGATATAATGGCCTACCTGGTACTGTAAAAGCGGTAAGTGGTTTCGATCTATCTGTTAATCCTATCTGCCAATAAGCATCTTTGAGGTCTATTTTAGAAATCATTTCAGCTTTCGGAAGGCGTGCAAATATTCCTTCTATGTTCGCCAGAGGATAAGCATCCTTTTTTGTTACCTCATTCAGTCTTCTTGCGTCTAAACACAAACGAACCTTGCCTGGTTTTAACACTAATCTCATAGGAGAGCTCCATGCACTAGTAGAAGGTTCTATAACACCTAAGGATTCCATCCAATCGACTTCCTTAAACATTAACGCCTCTACTGCCGGAGAAACTGGATAAAATCTTTGCTTCACCGGTTTCGCATCTCCCACATCTATATCATGCTGAATTAGGCTAGTACGACCTAATCCATGCACTTCATAGTTCGGAAACATACCCTTTATT
The DNA here is from genome assembly GCA_035044805.1 of Leucophenga maculata. Taxonomy (NCBI): domain Eukaryota; kingdom Metazoa; phylum Arthropoda; class Insecta; order Diptera; family Drosophilidae; genus Leucophenga; species Leucophenga maculata. The sequence goes on along the minus strand of JAWNNP010002977.1, from coordinate 49,056 downwards.
ACTTCAAGTTGCTGTGTCTGTGTAAATGTCAATGGAAAACGTTTCTCCTCTTCATCATTTCCTTCTAACATTCCCTCACCGGTGGATATTGATGATATTAGGCCCGGAGCTAAATTAAAAGCTTTCCAAAAATCAATCCCTAATATTAATCTCTGAGAAAGAGCTGGAATAATATACAATTTAATTGTATTTATTTCACCTTTGTACTCCATGTCTACATTTATCCATCCTAACACTGCATGAGAATTCCCATCTGCTGTTTTTACTGTACTGGAAATTCGATGAAACTGGGGCCACTGAGAAAAACTCTCTGCTGCTAAAGAAGATCCAATGCAACTGATATTAGCTCCAGTGTCAAGCAAACCTTGCTCTGTAAAGTCTAAAAACTGAACTTTAGCATACATTCGCATATCGTTTTTGTTATTGACAATAGCGGACACTAAACATTTTCTTACTTGCCTTACATCACTCCAAAACTTTCGTAAGCGTTAGGTTGATCTTTTAATTCGTCTCAACGTTGTGCAAACTATACTATCACAAAATAATCTACTCCTTTTCTCTTGATATTTTCTCAGTCTGATATGGTAAGGAACTAAACTTCTTAAATTCACAATATTATTACTAGAGTCTGTTCTTTTCAAAATACGATAATTTCCTAATTGTTCTTCTGGATGAGTAGTTTGTGTACTGCATTTATCTAGTTCTTCCTTGTCATTGGTTGCACTCGGGTGTTCTGGAATACAACCTTCTTTAAGTTTTCCTGTTGTTTCTTTGAACAATACTGACATTGTGGCTTATAGGTATCTGCTAAACCACATCCATAACAAAATACTTTCCTTTCTCTTAAACAATCTTTCCAGCAATGTCCTTCTACTTGACAATTCCAACACTTTCCAATTTTGATTTCCTCAACTGTTATAGCTTCTTCTTCTTCAATAAATTCCTCATCAGCTACTTGTACTTCAGCCACGCTACGCCGATTCAAATATCTGTTATCCTGTTGATAAGCATCATTAGAAAAGAAAGATTCCCTCTTTTTACACAATTTACGCAAATGAGCGACAGAATGAACAGGTATATACAACAATTCATGCCGAATATCTGCACGAAGATTTCGCAACATTATCTCTACTAATTCCGTATCTGATATAGGAGAAGATAACTGATCTGTTAGCTGAACAATATCATCATAAAAAGACTCAAAATTTTCTCTAGGTTTTTGTTTTCTGTTTCTAATTTCTTCCAGGACATCAAAGTTTGACCTGTGATCTCTATAATGATGTCTCAAATCTCTACAAAACTCTTCCCATTCAATGCTTTCGACTCGTTTGTGGTATCTCCAATACCAATCTCGTGCTTTCCCTGCTAAAAGCATTGGTAAATGTTTGCACACTATACGAAAATCCCCATTCAATGTTTCATGGGTCAAGGCACGTACCCTATATACGAACTCCTCAACTGTTAACACGTCTGAAGCATCAAACTTAACATTCCAATTTTGAATAATTTGCGTTACTTTATCTGATCTACAATTATTTTCAACGTTTCTTGAACTTCTTTGTGAAGTATTTTGAGAATAACCGCCTTGAATCTGAGATGGGTGACTATCATTACTTCGTGGTTGCAACGGATTATTATTTAGGTTCATAGCGGCCATCATGCGTTCCATTGTTTCACCTATCATCTGTGATATACGGTTGTAATCAACACTAGATCGATGGTTCGCATTATGATGTCTAAATGAACGACCTCTTCCTCTTAAATTTGAATTATTTGGAAAAGCTCCACTATTCATCTCCAATCGGGATGTATTACTCATATTTATAAATGCCTGATTTCTAGTCAGCGAATCTCCCGAAAGTTCTACCGTGGTTTGTCTAGCAAACTGTCTAGTAACAGGTCTTTCAATTGGTGGAATAAAACAAGCACCTTCACTACTTTGTGGTTGTTCTTCATTATTAATGAATACTACTTGTAAATCCTTTAATTGACAAGGTTGACGACAGCATGGACAGTCTGCTGAATCGGTCAACCAATTGATTATACATCTTTTGTGAAATGTGTGTTGACATGCAGTCTTGACACAATCTGCGTTTGCATTCAGCACTAATAAACAAATGGAGCAAGTAATACCGTCGTCTGCGACTGAAAGTGCAGCTAAATTTTCGTTACTATGTATTACTCTTTTTGCCATTATAAACTCAAAACCAATCAACAAAAAAAATAAAATACGAAAACTAACTTTATATATAATTTGTTGTTTCAACACCAATAACTAAACCTTAAAACAATAAAGTTGATATACCTATAAAATAATAGGTAAACTAATAATATTTTGATAAATTTTTTTTTTTTTTTTTTAATTCTCAAACTCTAAAATTTTTCTTTGGTAAATGGAACTAACTAGTACTCAAGAATTAACACTTCCAACTACCCCGTAAGTATCAAAACAAAACTTGATTATTGAAACTAAATATCGACTGAAAAAAATGAGGGAGATTGTTTTCTGTAGCGATCGGTCGATCATTAGGGTCTACCGCCTCTAAATGTCGCAATTCCAGAACACCACTAAAACAATTCACCTACCCTTTAAACAATCTCGCACCCAGATCTAACACTTTTTACCTGATATAGAAAAATCAGAGAGCCTAGCGGTCGTGACCTCGGATCCTAATGCCAAAGTTGCACGCTTTTCCAGCCGGATCAAATAAATCACCATCAGCGAAAATTATGTCAAATCAAAAATGCAGGAATAATAATCCAAATGAAAATTTAAATAACTGTATGGTATTGTTAACAATTATTACGACTACGCCGAAATTTAAAATAGAGCATCCAAGTATACTAATGATGTTAAGTGAAAAGACTCAACCAAAAAATTTGATCTGCTTTAAATTGTATCAACATACAGCGGCCTACTGTATGCGATTTATTTACTAATATACTCATAAAGCGATTGCTGCTACTGAACACCTAATCCCTTAAAAGGTACTCACTAAAAGCAATTCGACCAGAATAATTTATTAAAGAACATCTTTCCAGCATGTCACCAGTTGATCTATCACACTGTGCACATCTTTCCTGAATGTAACAAAAACAAAACTTCTTCTGTGGATGCCCCACGTTGTAACATCACCACCGATGTCAAAACGTGAACACCCCTACTTCTTCTGTGGATGCCCCACGTTGGGCGCCAAAATATGTAATGTATCAGATATTGTTTAACCATAACTGGTACTAATATGTGCTTGTTCGATGAACAAAGAGAGAACAAGATAGTCAGCATATGTGACCCAAAAAGCAATATATAAATAAAGGCTAATAAAAACAAGAATGTCTTTTTTGTAAGACTCCTTAACGCAATCTATACAAAAAATACGGTGTTAAATCTTTCATTTTGAGTTCTCTCCTGGGGAATGAAATAGCCGGGTCGGGACCCATTGATAGAGCTAGCGGTCAGTCGGCTTGGGGAGGTTCTTGGCTAACTATTCGACCCATTTCACATACCTCATATTTATTATAGAGTCCCGCTTACGCCGCAAAATTATAAACGAAAAATCAACACAACGATGCTACTTTTAATTGTACACAATTTAAATAAAAAGGGGGAACTGATATCTATGACGGCGGTTAGTTAGAAACGTTGGAATGCACTCACTGATGTTATTGAGATGACAGCGTCTTCACCCACCCAACCTATGATTCATTGATGCTGTATTAAATGTTATAATGAATCCCAAAAAACGCTCCTTGAGCGCTAGATTAGTCCATTACCTCAGAAATTACATTATAAAATTTTATTTCATAAGTTCAATTAAAACAAGAAATCCATTATCTTTCTGTAATTTGTAATTTCAATATTAACTAAGAGCGAACCTTTACAAATTCCAACTGAATACAAATAAGAGGTTGCTGCAATTATTAAATTTAACGATTCTTTTTATCTACTATAAATTAAATAGTACCCTAAGAATAAAATCGTGTAATAAACAAAATTTCAATATTCAAAAAAAAAAAAAATATAATAATAAGTATACCGTTTAAAAACTTAAACAAAGATCACTGAGTTAATTGGTTGTTGATTTAACTGGAATTCCTCCAATTCTTTGATAATTAAAAGAAAGCAATAAAACCAAGAGCAGCGCATACATACATACCCAGATACACATATACGTATAAATATATTTATATAAGCATATAAATATATACACATACACATACCTAGATATATAGATAAATACTGCTTCTGAGTTACTACTCAGGCGAACAATACAACAAAAAATCATTCAAACAAGATATTTGGAAATTCAAATGCAAGCAATATAAAAACCGATCAGTATAAGCGTAATGAGAATTGCGCTCCACTTCACGTCCGAATGCTGCTTAAATATGTTAATTTCTCATCCCATTAGCTTCAGCTATGTTCAAAAGCAGAAACGAAACAGGAGAGCAGAAAACTTACCCCTACATCCGCAGAAAGGCCTTTCGTTGTCGTAGTTGTAACTTTTGTTGCTGTTGATGATGTTGTTGATGTTGTTGTGGAATAATGTTGTCTTGTGTTGTTGTGGTTAGTGAGTAATCAGAATAGGTGCATTTATATAAATAAAAAAAACAACTTATAGATTTTCCCTGGTGATCAATATTTAGTCTCTTTTAACAACAAAAAAAATTAATGATTTTACCATTAGCGAGAAATTTACTTAGCACTTAACTTTTTGGAGCTGAATTAATTTTAGATTTTTCTTATTTAGTATTAATAATTAGAGGGTATGCCTCAAATGCCTACACTGCAGAAATTGAATCTGGATTTGTCCAACAAAATTTTTAAATTGAAAGTGCCCTATGTGAACTCTAGAAAAAAAAAAGGTTTACTTAACATGAAAACCACGCAAACCACGCTGAACAAGGAAATTAAGTCCTTCCGCAAATTAACACCTTTGAAGTGTTCTGGCTGGCAAATTAAAACTTGTTTTTGCTGATTAACTCCTGCTGGCGAATTAAAACAATATGGAGGCTGGATAACTCCTGCTGGCGAATTAAAACAATATGGAGGCTGGATAACTCCTGCTGGCGAATTAAAACAATATGGAGGCTGGATAACTCCTGCTGGCGAATTAAAACAATATGGAGGGGAGTGTGAGCGCGCTAGATGTGGCAGCGAAATTCTTCCGCGTCCCCTCCAGACCAATCTCTGCCTCAAATTGATGCGTTTTTCAATTCTATCCCGACCATTGCACCACTGGGCCAAAGCAATTACACAGTGTGTGCAACTAGCCAAAAGCGCCGACTGCACTCTCCTACCGATCGAACTGCATATAAAAAAAAAACAATTTAAAATAATTGTTGTTGTTGCGCAAAACAAATTAGTTTACCTGCCATATACGTGCCATTATTTTTGTTGATGTCTATCTCTCTTTATTTCCCATAATTATTTCCAACAAAAAAAAATAATTATCCCCATGCACTGCCAAGCCCTGTAGCTTAAATTAGCACATGCTAATTCACCCAATAGCCAAAGGATGGCCTATTTCGGCACCGATTAGCGGAGCGGACGTCTTGTTTGCTGAAGAGTTCAATGAGAAATGGAACGATTTGAACTCAATTACAACTCAGGTGGTCTCTTAACTCACCTCACCCATTGAACTGTAATTTGACAGCTTAACTGCCATTCACCCTTGCTTCTTCACAACTCTGTCTTTGTCCTTATTTAGCCTATTTCCATATTTGAATTTTTGTAACGGACTAGTAAAAATTAATTTATTTAAATAAAGTGGTATAACCCAAATTGTCCATTACATTAGTTATATGGCCGTCAACCGTCTGCCGGTCATGGCCGCGTCTAGGAAGGCGTGCCAGCCTCCACAATCATGTGCGCGCTGGCGCCAGTCGTTCTGAATGCCAAGTACGAAGAGATCTCTCCATACCTGGTCATTCCATCGAGTGCCCGGTCGTCCTCTTTGTCGGCGTCCACCAATCAAGTTTGATTGGTTGTTGTTGTTACTGGTCATCTCTGTCCCAAGATAGACGAAGTTTTCTACAACACTGAAGTTGAAATTCTCCATCGTCACTGACTGTCCAAGACGCATTGACGGAGTGCGAGAAGACACCAAGTACTTCGTCTTGTCCTCGTTCACCGATAGACCCATGAGCCGAGACTGTTTTTCAATCTCCGAGAACGCCTTGCTGACTCGCCGTTCCTGCGTACCGATGTTATCGATGTCATCGGCGTAAGCGAGCAGCATCACTTCCTTTTGGAGGATCGAGCACGACATACTCTGTATGTACGGGCATTGGCGTAGGATGTATTCCATCAGGAGGTTGAAAAAATCGCACGATAGAGCATCGCCCTGCCTGAAACCTCCTTTGGTATCAAAGGGGTCGGAGAGGTTTTTCCCCAACCTGACAACGCTTTGTGTGTTAGCTAGCGTCGCCATGCAAAGACGGACAATCTTTGCCGGGATACCTAGTGCAGACAGGGTGTCGAAGAACGTCGCTCTTATCGGCGAGTCGAAAGCGGCTTTGTAATCGACAAATAGGTGGTGAGTGTCTTTGTTGAACTCACGGGTCTTTTCCAAGATTTAGCGTAATGTGAATATTTGGTCACTGGTCGACCTTTTTGGTCTGAACCCACACTGATATCGTCCTATCAGTGAGTCGGTATATGGATTCAACCTATTACACAATACAATCGACAGAGTCTTATATCCAATGGAAAAGATACTTATTCCGCGGTAGTTGGCGCAAACAGCGGGGTCTCCTTTCTTAAAGATAGGACAGAGAACACTTAGATTCCAGTCATTGGGTATGCGTTCACCGGACCATATTTTGCATAAAAGTTGGTGCTTACTTCTAACCAACTCTTCGCCGCCGGTCTTCAATAACTCAGCTGGCCGCCCATCACAGCCTGCCACTATGTTATTTTTCAGCTTTTTAATAACTGAATCAGCTCGTTATAGTCCGGTGGCTCTACAATAGTGTCATCATTAACTGGTGGTTCCGGTGTCATTTCTCTTTCGGCGGTATTGTGCGCTTCATCGCCAACATCCTAGGTTGCAGCAATGACTCCTCCATAATCTCAGTGATTCCTGTTCACCCGGTACCAGATTTCCATTCTCATCCTTACAGAAAGTTACTCCGGGCTGAAAACCTTCAGTCAGACGTTTGACCTTTTGATAGAATTTTCGAGCTTCATTTCTGTTACGCAACATCTCAACATCCTCAAACTCCCGCCTTTCTTGCTCCTTTTTCTTGCGTCTGAAAAGGCGTTTCTCCTCTCTCCGTTTCTCTCGATATCGCTCTCTAACAGCTCGCGTTGCTCCCGACTGCAGAGTTCGCTGATAGGAAGCGTTCTTCTCTGCAGTAGCATTGCGACACTCCTCGTCGTACCAAGAATTCTTCACAGGTTTTATATAACCAATGACATCCTTGGCAGCCCTATCTATGGAGCGGGTAATATGTGTCCACTGCTCACATATATCTCGAGAAATCGGAGAGGTTTCCCGGAGCAGTCGGGAGAGTGTGTTTGAGAAGGCTGCGGCGGTCTGCTCTGATTGCAGCTTGCCGACGTCTAGCTTTCGTTGCATGTTGGAACGTGCGGCGTGCACTACGCTGAGCCTAGAGCGTACCTTGGCTGCGACAAGATAGTGGTCCGAGTCAATGTTGGGACCACGTAACGTTCGCACGTCCAACACGCTCGATGCGTGCCTTCCGTCAATCAGAACATGATCAATTTTGTTGCGTGTTTTTTGATCAGGACTCAGCCATGTAGCTTTGTGGATGTTAAGATGTTGAAATCTGGTACTACTAACTACCATGTTCCGACCTGCGGCGAAATCGATTAGCCTCTCTCCATTATTGGAGGTAGTGTCGTGAAGACTAAATTTTTCGACGGTTGGGCCAAAGATTCCTTTCCAATCTTGGCGTTGAAATCGCCAAGCACGATTTTGACATCGTGTTTGGGACAGCGCTCGTACAGACGTTCCAAGCGCTCATAGAACTCATCTTTAGCATCGTCGTCTTTCTCTTCCGTCGGGGCGTGCACACAAATCAGGCTAATATAAAAATATTTAGCCTTGATTCGTTTTATTTAGCTGCATACCTCAATTTTTCCTTACATAGCAACTCTTATGTATTCGATTCACACTAGTGATCTTCGTGGCTTCACTCATAAATTAAGTCCAATAGAATGAATTCGAATTGAGTTGAATAGAATTGAGTGAGTGCGCGGCACACAATGAAAAGATTTTGTATCAATAGGAGTGCGTGTTGAGTCTGACAAGATTCGGCATTCTCTTAGATGAGTGAGAATAAATAAATGTCTAAAACGAAATGAAAAGTTTAGCATAGACTCTCGAATTACTCAAGAATTTGTATGCTCTCTTTATGTATTCTTTCATTTCGTAAAGCAACACAAAAAAGTTTTTCGATATAAATATATATATATAGATATAAGTGTGAGTCTAAGAGCCTAAGCGTTCACTCGGTGGCATAACTTTTGAGAGAGGCAGAATGAGCAAAATAGAGAGAGAAGCCAACAACAACTTGTAGTTGAAAACAAACAAATGCAATGTATTTTCTGCGTGTGTTTGAAGTCAAAAATAATAAAAAAATAATAAAAAATTCTTTCAGTTCAAAATATATTCGCACACACCAATGTATTTGCATATGTATTAGAATAAAAAAAACAATCATGCGTGGAGACAACCTTTCCGTTTGACTATCGCAAGCGAACTAAAATTTAAGGTACTGGAAAGCAGAAGAAATATGTGGGCTCTTACCTTGTTAAGTATACCTTGCTGCTATGTACACATACATATAACCGTATGTATGTGGCTTTGTTTTATTTTTTGTGCTGCAGGAATAAAGTATACATTATTTTTTGTGGTTGACAAATAGCACAGTAATGTGATTCGCTCACACAAACATTCATGCAAAGTTTTAATTCACACCCAAAGGCGCCGAAAGAAGTTTCAATTCTAAACTGACACTAGTATATTGCTTATGATTATAAAGGCCTCCGTACTAACATTATTGCACAGAGTGAAAATGTCGCATATGAATACTCAAAAATTGAAATTAAACTGATCAGCATTGGATCAGAATTTCTCAAAAAAATTAAAGTTTGCATTTTTTTAATTTGGTGTAGTGTTGTTTTTACCAGACATCAAAGTATGCACTCATTGCGCTTGATCTGAGAACTGAATATCTTGAAAGGATTTTAATCGATTTTGTTCTTTTTTTAGGTTATAACATTTAAAATATCAACCATTTAAAATTACTTTAAGAGAAAAAAATTTCAATATTTACCCCAAAAATGTTTTGAAAAAAAATATTTGGACTCCTTATCTCTTCACGAATTTAAAAAGTTCGTGTATGCAATTTACACATGGCAGAAGTAAAATTTCTGAAAAGTAGTTGATATTGAGATGGATATAGAGTATCAGGAGTATTAGGATAAATGTAAGGTTTATTATTTTTTGCCAATCTTAAAAATTATTTATTATTTTTATGTAAAATATTATATAACATAAATTACACATTATTCAGTTTCCATGTTTTCATATTGAAGAAATGACACGATAGGCTTATGGTAACTAATTGATTGAGTGCGACTGGTGCACATTTTCACAATTTTGTGTCGAGGAACTCAATTAAAGGGAGCGCAGTATCACATGTGAAAATCACATTCAAATCCCCACTTTAAATCATAGGCATTTTATCACAATCCTTTTTGAGGAGTGTACTTGACAAAATTTTCATGCACAAGGTGTGTCTCAACATTTGCCGAACTTTTGGAATAAAATGAAAACTACAATAGATTTTTGTGTACTTGTTTTTTTATTATTCAAAGTAATCTCCCTCCGACACTTATTAGCTCGATCCAATAACATTTCAAATGACCTTTACGACGTCGGGACACGCCTTTTGAATGGCCTCCACATCAGCATAGTGTCGTCCTTTCTAATAATTTTAGCTTGCAGAACAGAAAAAAGTCATATGGTGCCAAATCACGAGTGTCGATCGATGAGATGGTGCATTACCGTGGAACAAACGCCAACTTCCTTCTTCGCGATATTTTTGGGTTTTGGCTTACCGGGCGCCTTTCATTCGGCACTTTGACGCTTGGTTTCAGGGTCGTATTGAAAACACCATGTCTTGCCACCAGTAACAATGTTGAAAAGGAAGTTTTGATACTTTTTGACATCTTTAATGATGTCTTTCGAATATTGAATCCGAAGCGCCTATTCCTTGTCTTTCAATTGATGCATAACAAATCGTGCACACACTTTCGTGCAGCCCAAATGATCGTCCGAAATGCGATGGATTGAGTCTTTGGACAATTCCGATTCCATGAACCGTAATGACGATTTCGGCTCATTTTCGATGAATTCATGGAGAATTTTGATTTTTTGTTCGATCAATAAAGATTTCGGCAGACCCGAACCTTCGTCGTCATTCAAGTCTTCTCGACTGTGTTTGAAACGTGCATACCAGTCGTAAATAGTGCTACGAGATGGACAATTATTCCCATAAACTTGTTTCATCAATCCGTGAGTTTCGGTAAAAGTTTTACCAAGTTTAAAACAAAACTTTATATTGGCTCTGTGTTCAACACTTATTTTTGCAACGATGACAAAAACATACTGTCACATTAGACGCCATAACTCCACTGCCACTTTCCCAAATGTCATGAAATTTTGAAGGGAATGTCAATGGAAGATGACCTTTCCAACGCAGGTCCTCACCCAGAGTTGCCCTGGAAAAAAAATTTCGGGAAATTTTAATAAGCACATTGTATAAATTCAATGATTATATTTCTTGGTTGGTTGGGAGAAATATAAAATGCTACAATTACAACTAACTCATTATGATCCAATCTGCTTTGACAACCAGATGATTCCAGCTACTATAAATATTGTAAGAGTTGCAATACCTTCTATACTTGTACTATGTTCCAGAGCGTTTTTGTAGTATGCGAAAATGCGATAGCTAATTATGCAGTAGTTTTGCGACATCAAAAAACCTAGAATGATGCGCTAAGCGAATGTTTTTGCACAATGTTTTAAGACTGTGACGTTCATGGTATACACCATTGGTACATCTTTGTTATTATAAATTGTATGCCAACTCGTATGCATCCCCACACACTTGCTGGCTAGTTGTTTTGAACGCCAAGTACGGAGAGATGTTTTTATACTTGGTCTTTACAACGCGTACGCGGTCCACTCTGTTTCGTCGTCCACCAATCAAGTTTGGGCCCCCATGCGGAGCTCTTTAATCCATTCGAATGAGGTGGCCAGCCCAGTGCATCCGTTGTAATTTTATTCGCTGGACTATGTCAACCTCATCGAATAGCTCGCACAGCTCGCGGTTCATGCGAGACCTAAACTCGTCGGCTATTTTAATAAGACCAAAAATGGTGCAGAGAATCTTAGTCTCAAAGACTTCCAACGCTGTTTCATCTGAATCAATATCGATCCTTGCCTCTGCGCCATACAGTGGGACCGGGAGTAACAGCGTCTTATAGATCTTGATTTTCGTCTTCCGAGAGAGGGCTTTACTTCTGAAGTTCTTGCTCAGCCCAAAAAAGCATCTAATTTCAAGCGTGATTCTTCGCCTGATCTCCAGGCTGACGTTGTTGTTACTGATTATCCCGGATCCAAGATAGATGAAGATTTCTGTAACATTGAAGTTAAAATGCTCAATAGTCACTGACTGATCTTTCTTAACAGAATTTTCCGTTATCGGCCTCGACGGATAAAAAACAGATGTAGAAATAATCTCATCATGTTTCATCACTCGTCTAGGCGAATAGATAACAACTAATAAAAATATGGAAAATTCTAAAAAGTAATAAACATGTCATCCTTTCGTATGAACCATTGAAAATGTGCATAAAGCAATAAAAATAAATTTATAGAAACTCAGCATGCACGCATGCGCATTAGCTGTAAAAATATTTTTATGGCATTCGGTCATTATGAAAATGCCGAACATGACAAGTGCACGCACAGATAAGAATAAGCGATAAGTGCTTTTGTTGTAACAATTTTATGACATTCGGTTTTTCCAAATCTGTTGACATGTGTTGCACACATGCATTATAGATATCTGTATCAATAGGAAATAAGAATAGACTAAGCATAGATATAATATTTTTTCTATAAATAAAGGCGTCGAGCAATCGACTCGTCATTCATTAAACGAAAGCTAACCTACGCGTCGTAGTATTTCGTTGTTTGTTTCAGATTCAATCCGTTCTTTTCATTGGTGACCCCGTAAAGTTCACGCGAGTTGAAGAAAAAAAATAATAATTTAAGAAGTTTCTCCTTTACTGCTCGCTGAAAAATTATTGTTGTGCCAAAACAATAATTTAAAAAAAAAAATTAAATAATTTTTTGGAAATGAGTGTAAAGGAAAATATAAAATCGGTTTCGGTCGAAAAATATTTTATTTTTTTCTCTCTCAGTTTAAAATTATTGTTGTGCCTAAAAAATAATTTAAAAATAATAAAAAGAACAAAAAGAAAATCAACAATATGGCAACCCAGGAAACAGTGAAGCAACAGGAGCTAATTGGAACCAGTCTCCAGGAAATGTATAATGACGTGGTAGGAAAAATGGCGAATGGATCGCCACCATCGGAGATCCAGCAGTGGAAAACGGAGGTGGAAAATCTGGAGAAAAAGTTTAAAGAGAACCATGCTGCATTGGAGCCACCATCAGCAACGCTGATGAAATTCCCATATTAAAAGGAAAAGTATGAGGCGCGGGTAAGTCAGATTATAAATAATTTATTTTCTATTTGCTACCACAAATACCGATCATAGAATCGGCAAGTAGTCAGGGAGAACATAAAAACAGCAGTTTAAAACTAAAATGGAAATGCGAGTTCGCATTTAATGAATATTGAATTAGTTTTGTCAGGGGGGCTAAAGACAGGGCAACAAATTGCTATATGGAGTGTATGGCAAATGGAGAAGGTAATGAGGAATTGACATTACAGTTTACTGAACTTAAAGATAGATACGCTACCTTGATAGAAAATCAAGAAAAGCTAACAAAAGAAAATCTTTCATTTGTGTTTTTCGTCTTTTTCGGTAAATATTCTGAATGGAATACATTCAAAGAATTATTTACTCAGCTAATTGGGTCAACAAAAATTTCCGATACTCAAAAAATGAGCATTTGAAAATCGAAATTAAAGGGAGACGCTGCAGCAACGATATATAATCTACCTTCAACGGTAGATTACTATAAATTGGCATGGGCGCTCTTGGATAAAAAATTTACGAATCCTAGAGCGACGTTATCCCTATATTTCAAAAATTTAGTTGACGCTCCATACATATCAGAATCTAAAGAAGATGTGAAATCATTTTTAAACTTGGTTATGGAAAATGTTCAAGCTATCAAAGCTACAACATTGTCTGTGGAACAAGTTTTGGAAAGTTTCATAAATTTTATTTTAAATCGTAAAATGAGTGAACACCTAAGAACTAAATAGGAAATATCCCTGCCTAATTCAAGAGATGTGCAAAATGTTCAATCTCTTTTGACATTTTTAGAGCACGAGTTTTTCGCTCTAGAAGCAAGCCACGTTTTAAATGATAAAGAGTATAGTGGTCAATATGCGGGAAATAAAAAAATCTCCAATAATAAATCTATATGTATAATGGGTTGTAGTTTGAATCACCCTCCTCATAAATGTTATAGATTTAAAAACTTATCAGTTCATGACAAGTGGAAAAAAATAAAAAAGACCAATATATGTGGGTGTTGCCTCAAGATAGGACATTTGTACCAAAATTGCACATGGTCCTACTTGTCAAGGTCCGCACCACAAGTTACTACATAGAGAAACCGAAAAGGCAAAAGCTATAGCTGTAAAAAAAGAATTATGCAAATCAGATAATGAACAAAAATGCAGTTTGCTTGCCACAGCTATAATAGAAGTAGCTGATTTTAAAGGAAACTGGAAAAATTGTAGAGTCATGCTTGATAGTGGATCGCAGGTTAATGTTATGACAAGAGAAATGAAAAACAAATTGGGATTGAAAGCAGAAAATACTAATATAATTATAGAAGGTATTTCTCAAAAAGTTTTACAAATGAATGAAAGATTAAATATAAATATAAAATCAAAAAATTCCAACTATAAAACAAATATCGAGGTATTAGTTACTCAAAAACTTGTATCACAACTTCCAAATAAAAAAAGTGGAAATTGGACAAACTCCAAAAAATATATCTTTAGCGGATTCTCAATTTAACATTGATATGTTATTGGGAGTAGAAATGTTTTTTGAGACCTTAAGAGACGGAGTGATACATTTAAATAAAGGGAAACTTCAGTTGCGAAACACTAATTTTGGTTGGGTTACAGGTGGAACTGCAATAAGCGAAAAACCGTCAAAGTACTGTGGAATGATGACATTTTCTACAGAAAATTTAAACACACAATTAAAAAAGTTTTGGGAGATAGAAGATATTGAGAAGAAAAATAACAAATTTACAAAAGAAGAAATTATGTATTTAAAAGGGATGTAACTAAAGCACTTGACGGAAAATATGTTGTTCCTTTACCTTTCAAAAAGTATCCAAATAACTTAGGTAATAATGAGCTACAGGGTAAGAGAAGTTTTTTTTTCCTTAGAGCATAGATTATATAAAAATGAAACACTTAAAAACAGTATTCGGAATTATTGAAAACTACTTAAATTAAGGACATATGGAAGAGATATCAGATAGCGTCAAACTTGATTCAAAATATTACCTTCCGCATCGTTGTGTCTTTCGGCCAGAAAGTAGCACTACTAAATTAAGAGTAGTATTCGATGCTTCATGTAAAACAGACCCTAATGTTTCACTTAACGAATTGTTACTCTCAGAGCCTAAAGATCAGAAATATCAATTAATATACTGGCGGTGGAGTTCACAAGAGCCAGTGAAAACATATGCATTGAACACTGTAACACATGGAACAGCAGCAGCGCTCTATCTAGCAGTTAAATGCCTGCAAGATATCCATAAACAAGTTAATGAAAATAAGGGGAAAATAGCAGAAATAATAAAAAATTATTTTTATATGGATGATTTAATGACAGGAGCAAATAGCTTAGAAGAATTAAAGATCATTCAAGTACAACTGTTTGAAGCCTTAAAACAAAACGGGTTTTATTTAAGAAAATGGTGTGCAAACAACAAAGCGCTTTTAAACGATTTTTCAGTTGATGGCCAGGGAATACAGTTAGACTTTCAGCTAGATGAAGCAAGTACAGTCAAAGCATTAGGTGTATCTTGGTTACCTGAAACGGATGATTTTTGGATTAAATGTAGCTGGATATGCAAAAATGAGATAACTAAAAGATCAATTCTTTCTGATAGATCGAAGTTATTTGATCCTTTAGGGCTAGTCAAACCTGTTACAGTAACTTCAAAAAGACTCATGCAAGAGTTGTGGAAATCAAAATTCGGTTGGGATGAATAGGTAACAGGTGAAATTCTAAAAAAATGGGAGCATATTAAAAATGAACTGCCCATATTAGATACAATAAAAATTCCCAGAAAATAAATTATAAATGATTCAAGTAAAATTGAGCTACATGGGTTTAGCGATGCGAGTATTAAAGCATACGGCGCGGTATTTTACGTAAAGTCCGTAAATTTGAAAGGTGAGATTTTAACTAATATAGCTGCATCGAAATCAAGAGTAGCGCCAACAAAAAATTTAACATTGCCAAGATTAGAGTTATGTGCTGCAGAGCAGAACAAAGAAAGTAGTTGAAAGTATGAAGATTAAATTCGACGTATTTATTACTACACCGATTCTCATATAGTATTAAATTGGTTTAGACTTGATCCAGGTAGTCTGAAGACTTTTGTGTCTCAGAAAAATCTAAAATTGAGAATTGGAAATATGTGGTTACGAAAAATAATCCATATCAAGGGGGCTTTTCCTTCATAACTAGTGGGAAATCAAGATTGGTTCGAAGAACCAAAATTTTTAAAAAATTCTGAGAATTATAATATAAATGAGCAAACTATAACTCTAAGCGAAATTCCTGAGGTAAAACAAAACAAGGTACATATCTGTATAGCTAATATAGGGTTGAATTTTCGGAGCATAAATAACAAAAATAACTTTGAATTTCTGCAAAACGTTTTAGCAAATGTTTTAAAATTTATTGATAAATGTAAAAAAATAAAATTGCCAATACATGGGTAGTATACAAACAATATCAATATCTTTAAAGTTAATAGTGAGACTCATTCAACAAGAAAATTTTCAAAATGAAATAAATTGGCTTAAAAATAATAAGGAGCTTCCAGGAAAATCGAACATGAAATAATTAACCCCAATTATAGATGAAGATGGAATAGTTCGTGTAGGTGGTAGGATTCAAAATTCTCATTAAGCATACAAAGCCAAACATCCTATATTATTACCTTATGCAGATGAATGGGTAAAACTCTTAGCGGTTAATATACATAAAAATCATTTACATATAGGTAAACAATTAACAATTAACGACGCAAGTAGTTAAGTCATGCTATAGATGTTTTAGGGCACAACCAAGACCCATACATCAATTAATGGAAAACTACTGGAAGATAGAGTAATAAAGACCAGGCCATTTTTAAATGTAGGGGTCCATTTTCTTGGATCTGTTTCTATACACCATAAAGTAAGAGGAAAAAAGATAGATAAGGCATACCTTTATATGTTTGTTTGCTTTGCCACCAAGTCATCTAGAAGTATCATCAGACATGACATCAGCAGCGTTTTTAGGAACACTAATGCGATTTGTTAGCAGACGTAGTTGTCCACAAAGAATTTATTGTGACTACGGAACCAATTTTATAGGAGCTGCAAATAGTTTGAACGATATATTTGAGTTATTCAAAGAAAATGCACATAAAAAAGATGTTGATGAGTTCTGTGCTCAACAACAAATTGAATGGGTTAATATACCAGTAAGATCACCGCATATAGGAGGGTTGTGGGAAGCATGTGTTAAATCTGTGAAAAAACATTTTGCAAGAGTCACAGGTGGAACTATGACCTATGAGGAAATCTCAACTCTCATTCGGTTTGCTTATGATGATGGGGTTTATTTGTTTAAAAAATATGTTTTAGTAGTACTAAGTTGTGATGAATTTGAAGTCCAACTTAAAACTGGAAGTGCGCTGTGCAATGTTGCTTCTAAGTGTTCAAGTACGCAATCAGAAGGACAAAACAATGTCAACTCAACTGTCCTGTTCCAAAAAAACAGTCTGACACTGTTCCCGTTCACAACAGAATGTGCAGCAATTCTGTCGCAGTTAGCTGCTTTCGCCGCTGACGCTGCCGATTCGGAACACTTTCCCCGGTGCTACTGCTGACGCTGCTCCGTTCACTGTTTACAGTTTTCCCTCTCATCTGCTTTGTAGTTGTTCTCAACGCCGACACTATCACCGTTGAATTTTTGTTTTCAACATTCCGTTTTCGCCAGTTCATTGACCCGCGCTCACAGTGCACGTTCAGTCCAGGACTGATCGTAACAATATGTTGAATTTTTTTGTACCGCTTGCATAGGGGTGGGCCATAGCCCCCTCCGATTTTGACCAAACATAACACGATTACTTTCCCGATCCCATTAACATGTGTAATAAATTTCGTCCCCGTACCTCAGATGGATACAAAGATCAATTGAATTTTGTTTATCGCTTGTATGGGGGGTGGGCATAGCCCCCTCCGATTTGGACCAAACATAGCACGATTACTTTTCCCGATCCCATTAACATGTGTAATAAATTTCGTCCCCGTACCTCAGATGGATGCAACGATATGTTGAATTTTGTTTATCGCTTGTATGGGGGGTGGGGCACAGCCCCTCCATTGTATGGGTGGTGGGGCATAGCCCCCCTCCTATTTTGACCAAACATAACACGATTACTTTTCCCGATCCCATTAACAAGTGTTGTAAATTTCGTCCCCGTACTTCAAATGTATGCAAAGATATGTTGAATTTTGTTTATCCATTGTACGGGTGGTTGGGCATAGCCCCTCCTATTTTGACCAAACATAGCACAATTACTTTTCCCGATCCCATTAAAATGTGTAATAAATTTCGTCCCCGTACCTCAGATGGATGCAAAGATATATTGAATTTTGTTTATCCATTGTATGGGTGGTTGATCATAGCCCATCCGATTTTGACCAAACATATCCCATTAACATGTGTAATAAAATTCGTCCCCGTACCTCAGATGGATGCAAAGATATGTTGAATTTTGTTTATCGCTTGTATGGGGGGGGTGGGGCATAGCCCCCTCCGATTTTTACCAAACATAGCACGATTACTTTTCCCGATCCCTAAGCATGTGTAATAAATTTCGTCCCCGTACCTCAGATGGATGCAAAGATATGTTGAATTTTGTTTATCGCTTGTATGGGGTGGTGGGGCATAGCCCCCTCCAATTTGGACCAAATATACCACGATTACTTTTCCCGATCCCATTAACATGTGTAATAAATGTTGTCCCCGTACCTCAGATGGATGCAAAGATATGTTGAATTTTGTTTATCGCTTTTATTGGGGGTGGGGAATAGCCCCACCGCATTTGACCAAACATAACAAGAACTCTGTTCCCGATCCCATTAACATGTGTAACAAATTTCGTCCCTGTACCTCAGATAGATGCAAAGATATCTTGAATTTTGTTTATCGCTTGTATGGGGGTGGGGCATAGCCCCCTCCGATTTCGACCAAACATAACATGATAACTTTTCCCCATCCCATTAACATGTGTTGTAAATTTCGTCCCTGTACTTCAAATGGATGCAAAGATATGTTGAATTTTGTTTATCGTTTATATGGGGGGTGGGTCATAGCCCCTCCGATTTTGACCAAACATAACACGATTACTTTTCCCGATCCCATGAACATGTGTAACAAATTTCTTCCCTGTACCTCAGATGGATGCAAAGATATGTTGAATTTTGTTTATCGTTTGTATGGGTGGTGGGGCATAGCCCCCTCCGATTTTTACCAAACAAAACACGATTACTTTTCCCGATCCCTTAACATGTGTAATAAATTTTGTCCCCGTACCTCAAATGGATGCAAAGATATGTTGAATTTTGTTTATCGCTTGTATGGTGGGTGGGGAATAGCCCCCTCCGATTTTGACCAAACTTAACACGATTACTTTTCCCTATCCCAATAGCATGTGTAATAAATTTCGTCCCCGTACCTCAGATGGATGCAAAGATATGTTGAATTTTGTTTATCGCTTGTATGGGTGGTGGGGCACAGTCCCTTCGGATTTTGACCAAACTTTACTCGAACACTCTCCAGAATGAACTGAAGATCGTCTGTGAATTTCAGCTCAATCGGTTGGATAGTTTTGCTTCCTATAAGGAACATACATACATACATACAGCTGAACGGGAAGAGCTAATCCTTAGGACTGGGAGGCCATTCACAGTCTCAGACTTAATGGATATCCTACTTAGCTCGCAAAACAATTGCTTAAAAATTAGCCACATATGTGCAGAAATAATTCAATCCCTGCGTCGAGCTGAAAGACAGCGCAAGTCGACTTTAAACTCTAGATGAGACTCTAGACGAGGCTTTCATGCCATCTCCCCCTCGTGAGGTAATACCTAACGGTTCAGTACCGCGGGAGGGATGCGGAGAGTAGGGTTAGGTTTTAGTGGGTGGAAGTCCCTCACTATTCGGCTTTTAATGCTTTCCCCCCTATACGAAAAAAAAAAAAAAAAAAATACATACATACATACATACATACATAGAAAGATATATACAAGATTCATTTTTATATATATATATTCAAATTTGAAATTTTCCGTGGAACACACGTTAGTTTGAGTAAACTGCTCACTGCAAGTTTCTACATAAACATATTGGAAATTTGTCTCAAAATTACCATGCAATGCATATTACTCATAGGGGACTTTCAAATTGTGTATGTTCATAAGCAAGAATTTGCATTTGACACAGCCAAGCGGACTGATGAGATTTCGTAGCAGAAATCAAAACACATGTGTATCCGTTGCTCTTCACTATAATGCTCCAAGTTCTCGCAAATAATTTTCTGTCTTCACATTCATTAATATTTTGAAGCATGTTTATCATGTAAAATGATAGTGATCATTGCCTGCTAAACATTCATTACTAACAAATTTTGGGTCACTAAATAACTTTACATAATAATTTTATATATAATGTTTATTAGAGCTAATTAATTTTTATATTTTTTCTTTGATATAAATAAACTTTGATACATTATTTATTTATTTTTATGAACATAATTAGCTGTATCTTCTTCAATTGTACCACCGCCAATTACATGCCTTGCATTGCATAGATAATGCCGGTGCTTCCTCTTATTTGAGATTTTTTAATATTTACACTAAAACAATAACGACACACACACAACAACACTTTAGACAATCACTTCATAACAATAACTCTCACATAAAATAATATATATTTACCAAAATCAAATGGATTATAAAAAATCAATATAAATAATAAAAATGAATGTGTTAATAAAATATTATTAAAAAAAAAACACTTTACCGTAGCAATTTTAAGCGTTTGACGGCGTCAAATGTCAAATACAATTTTATTCTCTGCCTGTTACAATTCCTGAAGGACAATGGACAAAGGAGGACCTTCACGCGGTTCGCTTGAATCGAACAAAAATCGAAAAACCGAATTTCGATTTACTTTCGCTTCAAGCGTGTGTCAAGTGGGCTTTGGTAGATTGGGGTTCGCTTGCTCAAGCTCACATTGTGAGAAAAGTTTTTCACTGCCATGCACTTGGGAATGGCCAATAATGATTCTTGTTTCAAACGGTCCAAGCAACTCACAAGTCCGGTAGAACACGTATCTCCTGAGTAGCATCTGAACATAACGTTCAGTGTCGCACCTCCTTAATGAGCGGATGGTGCGCTGGGCTTGGGACTCGCCACTTATAAAAAGGAATCCCCAATTAAAACTAACAGAAAGCCTTGGAAGGAACACTATGATGACGACCCCAGCAAACGATATAAAAATCACGATTTAAGGATATGCACTTGGAATGTCCGCACCCTTAATAGGGATGGTGCAAATATCCAGCTGGTTGATCTTCTCGAGAGAGGCAAGGCTGACTTCACTGCAATCCAATAAATCCAATGGATAGGACAGGGCTGATTTAAAAAAGCATCGTGTGACATCTACTATAGTTGCCATGCGAGTAAGCTGAATTTGGATGTGGTGAGTAGGAAACTAAAAGGCCTCGTCTCTAGGCTCACGCCTGTTGACGAGCGCCTAGCCGCTATCGATACGCATCAAGGCTAAATATTTTTATATTAGCCTGATTTGTGCGCTCGCCCCGACGGAAGAGAAAGACGACGATGCTAAAGATGAGTTCTATGAGCGCTTGAAACGTCTGTACGAGCGCTGTCCCAAACACGATGTTGAAATCGTCCTTGGCAATTTCAACGCCAAGATTGGGAAGGAAGGAATCTTTGGCCCAACCGTCGAAAAATTTAGTCTTCACGACACTACCTCCAATAATGGAGAGAGGCTAATCGATTTCGCCGCAGGTCGGAACATGGTAGTTAGTAGTACCAGATTTCAACACCTTAACAAATAACACGCAACCAAATTGATCATGTTTTGATTGACGGAAGGCACGCATCGAGCGTGTTGGATGTGCGAACGTTTCGTGGTTCAAACATTGACTCGGACCACTATCTAGTCGCAGCCAAGGTACGTAGTTTCCGCTGTACGTCCCAACATGCAACGAAAGCTAGACGCCACCAAGCGGCAATCAATACAGATCGCCGAGGCTTTTTCAAACACTCTCGACACTCGCGATATCGAGAAAAACGGAGAGGAAAAGAAAAAGGAGAAAGAAAGGCAGGAGTCTGAGGATGGTGTTATGTTATGTAACAGAAATGAAGCTCGAAAACTGTATCAAAAGGTGAAGCGTTTGACTGAAGGTTTTAAGCCCGGAGTAACTTTCTGTAAGGAGGAAAATGGACATCAAGTTACGGATGAACAGGAATCACTGAGATTAAGGAGCATTAATTTTTCCAACCTACTCGGAGGGAGGGAAAAACCTTTCCGACCCCTTTGTTACCAAGAGAGGTTCAGGCAGTGCGATGCTTTGTCGTGCGGTTTTTTCAATTTTCTGATGGAACACATCCTACGCCAGTACCCATTCATACAGAGAATGTCGGGCTCAATCTTCCAAAAGGAAGTGATGCTGCTCGCTTACGCCGATGACATCGAGAAGAAAGATTCTTCGCAGGATTTTTGGTCCTATTAGAGTCGGCGACGAGTTTAGGTCCCGTATGAAACGCGAGCTGTACGACCTATTCGATGAGGTTGACATAGTCCAGTGCATGAAATTCCAGCAGCTCAGGACAGCACAAAAGTAAAAACTGCACCTCCTAATTGTGCTCATTACGACAAATCACATACGGCTTTATACAAAGGATGTGAGTTTATCAAGCTACGTTGAAACGAACACATTCAACTTCAGTTAAATATACACAAAAAAATCAAAGTACTGTCAGCACTGTATTTAGTTGTTATAACTTACCAACTACTGTGGTTGCTAATAAACAAACATCAACCGGTCGAAGCGATGCTGCGATTGCGAGACGTGCGACTTTAACAATCCTTGAGAATCGAAAGGCACATAATGTTGACAACACCCTCAATGATAGACTACAGAGACTTGAAAGGTTAATGGAAAGTCAAATGAAACGAACAAATATTCAATTTACTTCATCTTGTAACGTGTCTTTTGAATATCAATGCTGCCAAGCCTTAGAATTATTCTATGTAATGCAAATGGCGCATGCCAACATATGCTCGAAATCGAGCATGTCATAAAATCTCAGAATGTGGACACTGTTTTACTTTACAATGAACTGAACGATCTCATTTTAAAATTCGGGATGTTTTGTTGACAAATCATCCAGCCGGTATAGCCCGCGGTGGATTTGCTATTATAGTCAGAAGTAACACACAATTTGCAATATGCAGACCAATTACACATTACTGGGCGCAAATTACCATTATTGAAAATAATAAATTATATTATTATTAAAAATTGCAAAAAAAAGGAAAGCCAATAGCAAAAGTGCGTTAACTGTGGTGAGGCGTACCCTGCCAATTATAGGCTTGTGTTATAGCAAAAAAGCTTCAAAAACTGAGGAATGAAAAGAATGGAATGGTTCCAACGGTAACACACACAATCAAATAAAAGCCAATACCAAACCAGAAAAATCATACGAGCACACTCATGTGCCAGTTGTAAAACTGCCATCTTTAAAGACATAATACTACCCAAAATATTGATCAATCCATTCTGGAACAAATATTAGCCAAACTAAATACGCTAGAAAAGCATTATGCAACCTTAGATAGACGTTTACTAAAGTGGGAGGAAACCATTTCTAAGCTAAAATAATGGCAAACAGTCTCAAAATTATGCTTTGGAATGCTAACGGGCTGTCAAAACATTGTAGAGAATTGGAAGCAATACTTGATATAAAAAATATAGACATTTGCTTAATATCTGAGACACATCTAACTAAGCAATCTCATTTAAATTTCAAAAACCATAAAATTTATCACACCATCCATCCCAATAATAAAAAGATATGTTGAATTTTGTTTATCTCTTGTATGGGGGGTGGGGCACAGCCCCTTCGGATTTTGACCAAACTTTACTCGAACACTCTCCAGAATGAACTGAAGATCGTCTGTGAATTTCAGCTCAATCGGTTGGATAGTTTTGCTTCCTATAAGGAACATTTATACATACATACAGCTGAACGGGAAGAGCTAATCCTTAGGACTGGGAGGCCATTCACAGTCTCAGACTTGATGGATATCCTACTTAGCTCGCAAAACAATTGGTTAAAAATTAGCCACATATGTGCAGAAATAATTCAATCCCTGCGTCGCGCTGAAAGACAGCGCAAGTCGACTTCAAACTCTAGATGAGACTCTAGACGAGGCTTTCATGTCATCTCCCCCTCGTGAGGTAATACCTAACGGTTCAGTACCGCGGGAGGGATGCGGAGAGTAGGGTTAGGTTTTAGTGGGTGGAAGTCCCTCACTTTTCGGCTTTTAATGCTTTCCCCCCCTATACAAAAAAAAAAAAAACATACATACATACATACATATATACATACATAGATAGATATATACAAGATTCATTTTTATATATATATATTCAAATTTGAAATTTTCCGTGGAACACACGTTAGTTTGAGTAAACTGCTCACTGCAAGTTTCTACATAAACATATTGGAAATTTGTCTCAAAATTACCATGCAATGCATATTACTCATAGGGGACTTTCAAATTGTGTATGTTCATAAGCAAGAATTTGCATTTGACACAGCCAAGCGGACTGATGAGATTTCGTAGCAGAAATCAAAACACATGTGTATCCGTTGCTCTTCACTATAATGTTCCAAGTTTTCGCAAATAATTTTCTCTCTTCACATTCATTAATATTTTGAAGCATGTTTATCATGTAAAATGATAGTGGTCATTGCCTGCTAAACATTCATTACTAACCAATTTTGGGTCACTAAATAACTTTACATGATAATTTTATATATAATGTTTATTAGAGCTAATTAATTTTTCTATTTTTTCTTTGATATAAATAAACTTTGATACATTATTTATTTATTTTTATGAACATAATTAGCTGTATCTTCTTCAATTGTACCACCGCCAATTACATGCCTTGCATTGCATAGATAATGCCGGTGCTTCCTCTTATTTGAGATTTTTTAATATTTACACTAAAACAATAACGACACACACACAACAACACTTTAGACAATCACTTCATAACAATAACTCTCACATAAAATAATATATATTTACCAAAATCAAATGGATTATAAAAAATCTAAATAAATAATAAAAATGAATGTGTTATAAAATATTATTAAAAAAAAACACTTTACCGTAGCAATTTTAAGCGTTTGACGGCGTCAAATGTCAAATACAATTTTATTCTCTGCCTGTTACAATTCCTGAAGGACAATGGACAAAGGAGGACCTTCACGCGGTTCGCTTGAATCGAACAAAAATCGAAAAACCGAATTTCGATTTACTTTCGCTTCAAGCGTGTGTCAAGTGGGCTTTGGTAGATTGGGGTTCGCTTGCTCAAGCTCACATTGTGAGAAAAGTTTTTCACTGCCATGCACTTGGGAATGGCCAATAATGATTCTTGTTTCAAACGGTCCAAGCAACTCACAAGTCCGGTAGAACACGTATCTCCTGAGTAGCATCTGAACATAACGTTCAGTGTCGCACCTCCTTAATGAGCGGATGGTGCGCTGGGCTTGGGACTCGCCACTTATAAAAAGGAATCCCCAATTAAAACTAACAGAAAGCCTTGGAAGGAACACTTTGATGACGACCCCAGCAAACGATATAAAAATCACGATTTAAGGATATGCACTTGGAATGTCCGCACCCTTAATAGGGATGGTGCAAATATCCAGCTGGTTGATCTTCTCGAGAGAGGCAAGGCTGACTTCACTGCAATCCAATAAATCCAATGGATAGGACAGGGCTGATCTAAAAAAGCATCGTGTGACATCTACTATAGTTGCCATGCGAGTAAGCTGAATTTGGATGTGGTTTCGTGGTGAGTAGGAAACTACAAGGCCTCGTCTCTAGGTTCACGCCTGTAGACGAGCGCCTAGCCGCTATCGATACGCATCAAGGCTAAATATTTTTATATTAGCCTGATTTGTGCGCTCGCCCCGACGGAAGAGAAAGACGACGATGCTAAAGATGAGTTTTATGAGCGCTTGAAACGTCTGTACGAGCGCTGTCCCAAACACGATGTCGAAATCGTCCTTGGCAATTTCAACGCCAAGATTGGGAAGGAAGGAATCTTTGGCCCAACCGTCGAAAAATTTAGTCTTCACGACACTACCTCCAATAATGGAGAGAGGCTAATCGATTTCGCCGCAGGTCGGAACATGGTAGTTAGTAGTACCAGATTTCAACACCTTAACAAGTAACACGCAACCAAATTGATCATGTTTTGATTGATTTTTTTTTTTTATTTCCCTGGATGTTTACAATCTGTTTGTTTTAAACAATAAGTAATTTTTTTTACGACCTATTCGATGAGGTTGACATAGTCCAGTGCATGAAATTCCAGCGGCTCAGGACAGCACAAAAGTAAAAACTGCACCTCCTAATTGTGCTCATTACGACAAATCACATACGGCTTTATACAAAGGATGTGAGTTTATCAAGCTACGTTGAAACGAACACATTCAACTTCAGTTAAATATACACAAAAAAATCAAAGTACTGTCAGCACTGTATTTAGTTGTTATAACTTACCGACTACTGTGGTTGCTAATAAACAAACATCAACCGGTCGAAGCGATGCTGCGATTGCGAGACGTGCGACTTTAACAATCCTTGAGAATCGAAAGGCACATAATGTTGACAACACCCTCAATGATAGACTACAGAGACTTGAAAGGTTAATGGAAAGTCAAATGAAACGAACAAATATTCAATTTACTTCATCTTGTAACGTGTCTTTTGAATATCAATGCTGCCAAGCCTTAGAATTATTCTATGTAATGCAAATGGCGCATGCCAACATATGCTCGAAATCGAGCATGTCATAAAATCTCAGAATGTGGACACTGTTTTACTTTACAATGAACTGAACGATCTCATTTTAAAATTCGGGATGTTTTGTTGACAAATCATCCAGCCGGTATAGCCCGCGGTGGATTTGCTATTATAGTCAGAAGTAACACACAATTTGCAATATGCAGACCAATTACACATTACTGGGCGCAAATTACCATTATTGAAAATAATAAATTATATTATTATTAAAAATTGCAAAAAAAAGGAAAGCCAATAGCAAAACTGCGTTAACTGTGGTGAGGCGTACCCTGCCAATTATAGGCTTGTGTTATAGCAAAAAAGCTTCAAAAACTGAGGAATGAAAAGAATGGAATGGTTCCAACGGTAACACACACAATCAAATAAAAGCCAATACCAAACCAGAAAAATCATACGAGCACACTCATGTGCCAGTTGTAAAACTGCCATCTTTAAAGACATAATACTACCCAAAATATTGATCAATCCATTCTGGAACAAATATTAGCCAAACTAAATACGCTAGAAAAGCATTATGCAACCTTAGATAGACGTTTACTAAAGTGGGAGGAAACCATTTCTAAGCTAAAATAATGGCAAACAGTCTCAAAATTATGCTTTGGAATGCTAACGGGCTGTCAAAACATTGTAGAGAATTGGAAGCAATA
The DNA here is from genome assembly GCA_035044805.1 of Leucophenga maculata. NCBI lineage: Eukaryota > Metazoa > Arthropoda > Insecta > Diptera > Drosophilidae > Leucophenga > Leucophenga maculata. The sequence continues at coordinate 21,702 of JAWNNP010002977.1, read as the reverse complement.
CTTGATATAAAAAATATAGACATTTGCTTAATATCTGAGACACATCTAACTAAGCAATCTCATTTAAATTTCAAAAACTATAAAATTTATCACACCATCCATCCCAATAATAAAAAGATATGTTGAATTTTGTTTATCGCTTGTATGGGGGGTGGGGCACAGCCCCTTCGGATTTTGACCAAACTTTACTCGAACACTCTCCAGAATGAACTGAAGATCGTCTGTGAATTTCAGCTCATTCGGTTGGATAGTTTTGCTTCCTATAAGGAACATTTATACATACATACAGCTGAACGGGAAGAGCTAATCCTTAGGACTGGGAGGCCATTCACAGTCTCAGACTTGATGGATATCCTACTTAGCTCGCAAAACAATTGGTTAAAAATTAGCCACATATGTGCAGAAATAATTCAATCCCTGCGTCGCGCTGAAAGACAGCGCAAGTCGACTTCAAACTCTAGATGAGACTCTAGACGAGGCTTTCATGTCATCTCCCCCTCGTGAGGTAATACCTAACGGTTCAGTACCGCGGGAGGGATGCGGAGAGTAGGGTTAGGTTTTAGTGGGTGGAAGTCCCTCACTTTTCGGCTTTTAATGCTTTCCCCCCCTATACAAAAAAAAAAAAAACATACATACATACATACATATATACATACATAGATAGATATATACAAGATTCATTTTTATATATATAGATTCAAATTTGAAATTTTCCGTGGAACACACGTTAGTTTGAGTAAACTGCTCACTGCAAGTTTCTACATAAACATATTGGAAATTTGTCTCAAAATTACCATGCAATGCATATTACTCATAGGGGACTTTCAAATTGTGTATGTTCATAAGCAAGAATTTGCATTTGACACAGCCAAGCGGACTGATGAGATTTCGTAGCAGAAATCAAAACACATGTGTATCCGTTGCTCTTCACTATAATGCTCCAAGTTCTCGCAAATAATTTTCTGTCTTCACATTCATTAATATTTTGAAGCATGTTTATCATGTAAAATGATAGTGGTCATTGCCTGCTAAACATTCATTACTAACCAATTTTGGGTCACTAAATAACTTTACATGATAATTTTATATATAATGTTTATTAGAGCTAATTAGCTCAATTTTTCTATTTTTTCTTTGATATAAATAAACTTTGATACATTATTTATTTATTTTTATGAACATAATTAGCTGTATCTTCTTCAATTGTACCACCGCCAATTACATGCCTTGCATTGCATAGATAATGCCGGTGCTTCCTCTTATTTGAGATTTTTTAATATTTACACTAAAACAATAACGACACACACACAACAACACTTTAGACAATCACTTCATAACAATAACTCTCACATAAAATAATATATATTTACCAAAATCAAATGGATTATAAAAAATCTAAATAAATAATAAAAATGAATGTGTTATAAAATATTATTAAAAAAAAACACTTTACCGTAGCAATTTTAAGCGTTTGACGGCGTCAAATGTAATTTTATTCTCTGCCTGTTACAATTCCTGAAGGACAATGGACAAAGGAGGACCTTCACGCTGTTCGCTTGAATCGAACAAAAATCGAAAAACCGAATTTCGATTTACTTTCGCTTCAAGCGTGTGTCAAGTGGGCTTTGGTAGATTGGGGTTCGCTTGCTCAAGCTCACATTGTGAGAAAAGTTTTCCACTGCCATGCACTTGGGAATGGCCAATAATGATTCTTGTTTCAAACGGTCCAAGCAACTCACAAGTCCGGTAGAACACGTATCTCCTGAGTAGCATCTGAACATAACGTTCAGTGTCGCACCTCCTTAATGAGCGGATGGTGCGCTGGGCTTGGGACTCGCCACTTATAAAAAGGAATCCCCAATTAAAACTAACAGAAAGCCTTGGAAGGAACACTATGATGACGACCCCAGCAAACGATATAAAAATCACGATTTAAGAATATGCACTTGGAATGTCCGCACCCTTAATAGGGATGGTGCAAATATCCAGCTGGTTGATCTTCTCGAGAGAGGCAAGGCTGACTTCACTGCAATCCAATAAATCCAATGGATAGGACAGGGCTGATCTAAAAAAGCATCGTGTGACATCTACTATAGTTGCCATGCGAGTAAGCTGAATTTGGATGTGGTTTCGTGGTGAGTAGGAAACTACAAGGCCTCGTCTCTAGGTTCACGCCTGTAGACGAGCGCCTAGCCGCTATCGATACGCATCAAGGCTAAATATTTTTATATTAGCCTGATTTGTGCGCTCGCCCCGACGGAAGAGAAAGACGACGATGCTAAAGATGAGTTTTATGAGCGCTTGAAACGTCTGTACGAGCGCTGTCCCAAACACGATGTCGAAATCGTCCTTGGCAATTTCAACGCCAAGATTGGGAAGGAAGGAATCTTTGGCCCAACCGTCGAAAAATTTAGTCTTCACGACACTACCTCCAATAATGGAGAGAGGCTAATCGATTTCGCCGCAGGTCGGAACATGGTAGTTAGTAGTACCAGATTTCAACACCTTAACAAGTAACACGCAACCAAATTGATCATGTTTTGATTGATTTTTTTTTTTTTTTATTTCCCTGGATGTTTACAATCTGTTTGTTTTAAACAATAAGTAATTTTTTTTACTATAATGGGCATATAGTACGCTCAATGACCAATGTCATTAATGTATTTCTAACTTAAAGTAGTAATTGTAATTATCATAATAACTAAAATTAGAATAAAATAATAAAAAAACAATATTTGTACTCATATACATTTACGTTGGTAATCTATGTAATCTTACTACATGCGACTGCCCCACTCTTCGCGGAATATCGCATCGTTCATTTCCATAGAATTACTACTAATAAGTGCATATGGACAATAAGAAACAAGTTTACTGTTAGATTAAATATAGTGTATAGTTATTATAGTATAGTATATATATATAGTATAGGCTTAAAGGTATCTATGCATTATGTTTGTTGGATCGAGCCGCTTCAGTCTCCTGCGTGTTGAGCTTTCTATTGTAGGCAGTTGTCTCATTTCTTGGTTTGTATGAATTAGCAGTCGGTTTGTGTACTTAGTGCTAGAGCATCTCATCGTTTCCTCAATTGTAGGTACACTAAGGTCACGATGTATATCTGTGTTGGTAATATACCAATCAGCATTAGATATTAATCTTAAGATTTTAGACTGCGTCCTTTGTATAAGTTGCAAGTTGGTTTTGCTTGCAGTACCCCATATCTCGATGCCATACTTCCATATTGGCATAATTATTGCTTTATAAATTTTAAGTTTATTGTCAAGCGATAATTTGGATTTTGTCCCAAGTAGCCAGTTTAATTGTTTAAATTTGTGTCTTACTTCATTTCGTTTGTTTTTTATGTGTGGTTTCCATGTCAGCTTAGAGTCTATTGTTATTCCTAAGTATTTTGCATAGGGTTTAATTTTTATGTTGTTGTTTTTTATTTTTATATGGTAACATTTTGTTTTTCTGTTTGTGTAAATTACTTGGACAGTTTTTTCCTGGTTTACTTCTATGCCCCATTTTTGAAACCAGTCAATTGTTTGGTTTAGAATTTCTTGGAGTGTGTTTGTTGCATTCTTTTCGTCACAATTAGACGATAATAATACTGTATCGTCTGCAAATGTTGCTATCATACAATCATTGCTTGTAGGTGTCGGTAAGTCTGCGGTATATATGAGATATAGCAATGGGCCCAGTACGCTGCCTTGAGGTACGCCTGCTGTCATTTTTAATACGTCAGAATATCCATCTTCATATTTTACGTAAAAGTGTCTGTTGCAAATATAGCTTTCCAAGAGTTTAAACATTTTGTGCGGTATACATCCTCTGTGCCATACTTTATCAAATGCTTTGGCAATGTCCAAGTAGACGGCTACACAGTATTTCTTTCTGTCAAAATCATCTAGTATCTTATGCATAACTCTATGTATTTGTTGAATAGTGGAATGTTTTCTTCTAAACCCAAATTATGGCCGATAATTTGCTGTTGTGTCAGGATTGGCTCTATTCTATCATATAATATTTTTTCAAATATTTTAGATAACACAGGCAATAAACTTATTGGTCTGTATGAGCTAGTATTTGTTGCGTCTTTATTGGGTTTAGGTATGGGATTTATTTGTGCGACTTTCCACACGGCAGGAAAATATGTTTGCCTAATTGCCGCATTGTAAATATTTCTGATATAGCTAATTGCTATATCTGGTAGCTCTTTAAGGGGTTTGCCTGATACAAGATCATATCCAGGCGCCTTTTATCCTTTAGGGTCTTGATTTGTTTCTTTACTTCTGAAACCGTAGTCAATCTTATTGTACAAGGAGAAGCGTTTGATAAATTCGGTAGTTCAATGTTTTGATTATCCATATCATTAGTAAAAATTAACTCGAAATGTTTTGCCAGTGTATCTGCTTTTTCTTTATTACTCTTTGCCCAAGTGCCATTTAAAGATTTTAGTGGTGGCCTATGAATTATTGCATTGTTTAGTTTTTTCGTAGCTTTCCATAGTGAAAAATTCGAAGAGCTATTTGCATCTAAGTTTGAAAGGTAATATTCAAACTTTTTGTCCTTTTCATCTTTTAGCAGGATTTTTAGGTTAACGGTGGCTTTGTTTAGTTTGGTCTTGTCTTGTGGGTGTTTTGTCATTTGATATATTTTTCGCAATTTTCTTTTTTCCGCAATTTTTTGTTTAATATTTGCAGGAATAGCTTCTATCTGTGTCTTTCGTAGGATCGGCGTGGACTCTGTTGCTGCGAGTATTATTAAGTCGTTTATGTAGGCAATAGCGGAGTCGACTTGGGTATTTGTTCTAAGCGGTATACTTGTTACAATATGTTCTTCAATTATTCGTCGAAACATGTTCCAGTCAGTTTTTTTGTTATAAATGTTTTGGTTTTCCTTCGTCTCTGGATTTGAATTGTATGTTATTACAATGGGAGAGTGGTCCGAAGTTAAGTCAAGGCAAGATTTAATGTTCAGTTTGTTGAGGGATACATTTTTTGTTATACAAAAGTCAATAAGGTCTGGTTGTTTTTTGATGTCAGAGGGCCAGTATGTTGGTTCTCCTGTACTAATATAGTCGCAATTATTTTCTCTTATTGCATCTAGGAGTTGTCGACCTTTGGCATTTGTTAATCTTGACCCCCATACTAAGTTTTTCGCGTTATAGTCTCCTCCTGCTAAAAATCGTTTTGATAAGGATCTGAGAAAGTCAAAATATTGAGTTTTAGTGTTATTGTGCCTGGGAGGGCAGTATTCAGCTGATACTGTAATTGGAACGATAGAGTCATAAATCTGGATTGATGTGGCTTGAATATGTTCTTCTTTATATCCATTAAGTTCTGTACATTTTAATGAATTTCTTATTATCACCGCAGTTCCCCCATGTGCCCTATTATCAGGATGGTTGGTATTGTATATATGGTAATTTGGAATATATAGGTAACTTTTATCAGTAAAATGTGTTTCGGATACTAACATTATGTCAACGGAATTATAGGATAAGAAACTACTTATTTCTAAAGAATTTCTCGATAGTCCGTTAGCATTCCAGATTGCTATGGTAAAGATTTTATTTGACAGACCCATCTAATTTGGTAACCAGTATGGTGACGAGATTCATTATATTTGTCATTTGAGTGATGAGCTGTTTCATCATTGTTTTTAGTTCTGAAAGATCGTCTTTGCTATCTGTTTTGGATCTGGTTTCACTATTTTTAGTAATGTTACCAAGTTCCTTATTTGATTTGAATGCAGCTGCTTCTGCATATGTTAAGCCAGCTTGTATTCTAGGAACTGTATTCAAAATTGAGTTAGATGTCGAAACATTTTGTGTTTGTATGGTTTGGAGTTCTTTCTTTCTCATTGGTGGAAATCGTTGTACTTGAAGCGATTTATAGACTAGGCAGCCTTTGTAGTTTGCAGTGTGGTTATTGCCACATAAGGCGCATTTGATTTTTTGTTTATCTTCGGTCTTCAATAAACAGTTAATTGTGGTGTGTTTTCCTGCGCATTTGCCACAGACCGGGTCCCTTGAGCAATAGTTTTTGGTATGCCCATACCTTTGGCAGTTCGTGCATTGTGGAATTAATCTTTTTTGGTGGGGAGGCTCGAAAGTTACTTTGCAATGGAGGATATGTGTTACAGAGTAAATGTCTTTATTATTGCTCTTGTTTTTTAACTCAACAGAGAATAATGGTAGAGGTTGTTTTGTGGACCCTTTTTGCATATTGTGTATGTTTATAACTTCATGTCCTAACTCTGCTAATTCAGTTATTATGCTTTCTGTTTCTGTTGAGTAATGCATGTGCCGTAACACTACCTTAAAACCTCGTTCTTCCTTGGGCTTAAATGTATAGTACTTAGTACTCTTATCCCTAAGTAATTTTATGATTTCAGTGTAGTGGACAGATTCTTCTGCTTGAATTTTAATTTCGTTTTTGCTCAAAGCCTTTATTGTGTAGTTTACATTGGATAATTGCCCTAGTGCACTTGTAAGAGCGTTTACGTTTTCAACATTTTGTACGTATATTGGGGGAGGTTTTTGTATGCGCTGTACTGTTGGTTTTTGTGTTGTACTAATTGTCTCTGTCCCATTGTCTTGTTGTTCAGTTGTGTAGTCATCGTCGGCCAGGGCTTCGAACATGTTTGAAGTGTCAGGTTTGCTGAGCCAATATTTTTGCAATGTTGTTTGTGTTGTTCTTGTTTCAGGTTTGTTTTTTGGTTTTTTGTTGTTATTTGATTGTGCCGTTACTTTATTTGGAGACTGATTGTCTCGACTTCTTTTTAATTGTGTTTTATTAGTATTAGTTTTGTTGTTGGTTACCTTTTGCATGTTTGTTGTTCTTGGTGATGTTGCTTTTGTTTGTTTAGATGACGTTATCGATGCGTTGATTGGTGCAGCTACATAACAGACCGTGGGATTGGCGCTTGATGATGCGATCGATGACGTCATCAACGAGGCTGTAGAGTATACTGTTGTTGCAAATGAAACTATTGTTGTAGTGCATGGACTTTGTGTTGTAATTGTTGCGGACGATGTTGTTGTTGTTCTTGATTTGCCAGAACAGTTATTGTAGATGTTTGTAACTATTGCTGGGTGCAGGGTTGGGAGCAGCGTTGTCGGAGTGACACACTGTGATTTCCAGGTTAGTGGAGTTGTTGTTGCATTTGTATTGATGCTGTTGCATTCAAGCAGAGCTGCTGAGTGCGATTGAGTTGTTGTTGTTAAAGATTGCTCTTTTTCAACAGTAGAATTGTTGCTATCTTTGTTTGAAACGAATGAGAAATATGCATTTCTCCTATCCGATGAGAGCCTACGCTCTCCAAGATGAGCGTAGCTAATTTTATTACAAACTGTTTAGCACTTTATTATTACAATTTTGAATTTTTCCAAATTTGAATAAATACAAAGTTACATAGCGTCTTTTCGCTTGTTGCAAATAAAAAATTTTGCTCTCTTTGTTTTGTATTAATTTTGTTTGGTTTAGTTTCCACATATAAATATTGAATTCACTGAGGAGCAGTTTTCACACGTCTGTTCGTAATGAACGTCAGAAGATTACTTATCCTCCATGTAAGGTAGTTTTGGGAGCTTCCGTTGTTATAAGCAAAGCAAGGTGCGGGTTTCCTAGAATAGTTCAGCCTCTCGGCCTCTAATGGAGATACATTTTTTCAATGTCAGCAGTCATGACAAACTTGCATTTAATTAGTGTGTCGAATGTCCATTTGAATTTTAGGACCAACCAACATTGCGTCATTGAGGCTTACGCCGTTGCTAGTCTTTGCTGAAGCATCGAAGACTACTCTAAGTTTGGTAGTCAGACTATCAGGCCTTATTACTGCATGATGCGGTAAATAATATTTGCCTTCGCCAATTGAATTTGCCGATTTAATATGCTTCAGCTCCGATTACATTTAAATTTGTTTTCCATTTGCAGTCTTGCTAGAGCCTGCTTGCGTGAGTTAGCCAGTTTAAATCCACGACGAAATGGAAATGCGACCACTATCCTGCCGTCTAGATCCACCGTTGTTGTTTGTTTAAAATTTGTTTCGCACTCAGCATTTTGTTCTTTTTCGCTGCTGTTGTCGCAGTCAAATTCTTAGAAGCGTTCAAGGTCATCGAGATGTATGGTTGTAGTTGCGCAATCTGCTTCTTGGATGCTCTAGATATGTTACCGGAAACAATCCACCCCCAGTTTGGTTTTTTGGCCCATCATTTCATCAACTGTTTTGACCCTTCCCATCATTATTTTGGGTAAGAGGTCCACTCCAATTATTACTTTATTTTTTTTTTTATTTCCCTGGATGTTTACAATCTGTTTATTTTAAACAATAAGTAATTTTTTTTACTATAATGGGCATATAGTACGCTCAATGACCAATGTCATTAATGTATTTCTAACTTAAAGTAGTAATGGTAATTATCGTGATAACTAAAATTTGAATAAAATAATAAAAAAACAATATTTGTACTCATATACATTTACGTTGGTAATCTATGAAATCTTACTACATGCGACTGCCCCACTCTTCGCGGAATATCGCATCGTTCATTTCCATAGAATTACTACTAATAAGTGCATATGGACATTAAGAAACAAGTTTACTGTTAGATTAAATATAGTGTATGGTTATTATAGTATAGTATATATATATAGTATAGGCTTAAAGGTATCTATGCATTATGTTTGTTGGATCGAGCCGCTTCAGTCTTCTGCGTGTTGAGCTTTCTATTGTAGGCAGTTGTCTCATTTCTTGGTTTGTATGAATTAGCAGTCGGTTTGTGTACTTAGTGCTAGAGCATCTCATCGTTTCCTCAATTGTAGGTACACTAAGGTCACGATGTATATCTGTGTTGGTAATATACCAATCAGCATTAGATATTAATCTTAAGATTTTAGACTGCGTCCTTTGTATAAGTTGCAAGTTGGTTTTGCTTGCAGTACCCCATATCTCGATGCCATACTTCCATATTGGCATAATTATTGCTTTATAAATTTTAAGTTTATTGTCAAGCGATAATTTGGATTTTGTCCCAAGTAGCCAGTTTAATTGTTTAAATTTGTGTCTTACTTCATTTCGTTTGTTTTTTATGTGTGGTTTCCATGTCAGCTTAGAGTCTATTGTTATTCCTAAGTATTTTGCATAGGGTTTAATTTTTATGTTGTTGTTTTTTATTTTTATATGGTAACATTTTGTTTTTCTGTTTGTGTAAATTACTTGGACAGTTTTTTCCTGGTTTACTTCTATGCCCCATTTTTGAAACCAGTCAATTGTTTGGTTTAAAATTTCTTGGAGTGTGTGTGTTGCTTTCTTTTCGTCACAATTAGACGATAATAATACTGTATCGTCTGCAAATGTTGCTATCATACAATCATTGCTTGTAGGTGTCGGTAAGTCTGCGGTATATATGAGATATAGCAATGGGCCCAGTACGCTGCCTTGAGGTACGCCTGCTGTCATTTTTAATACGTCAGAATATCCATCTTTCATATTTTACGTAAAAGTGTCTGTTGCAAATATAGCTTTCCAAGAGTTTAAACATTTTGTGCGGTATACATCCTTGTAATTTGTATAATAAGCCTCTGTGCCATACTTTATCAAATGCTTTGGCAATGTCCAAGTAGACGGCTACACAGTATTTCTTTCTGTCAAAATCATCTAGTATCTTATGCATAACTCTATGTATTTGTTGAATAGTGGAATGTTTTCTTCTAAACCCAAATTGATGGCCTGGAATAATTTGCTGTTGTGTCAGGATTGGCTCTATTCTATCATATAATATTTTTTCAAATATTTTAGATAACACAGGCAATAAACTTATTGGTCTGTATGAGCTAGTATTTGTTGCGTCTTTATTGGGTTTAGGTATGGGATTTATTTGTGCGACTTTCCACACGGCAGGAAAATATGTTTGCCTAATTGCCGCATTGTAAATATTTCTGATATAGCTAATTGCTATATCTGGTAGCTCTTTAAGGGGTTTGCCTGATACAAGATCATATCCAGGCGCCTTTTTATCCTTTAGGGTCTTGATTTGTTTCTTTACTTCTGAAACCGTAGTCAATCTTATTGTACAAGGAGAAGCGTTTGATAAATTCGGTAGTTCAATGTTTTGATTATCCATATCATTAGTAAAAATTAACTCGAAATGTTTTGCCATGTATCGCCTGCTTTTTCTTTATTACTCTTTGCCCAAGTGCCATTTAAAGATTTTAGTGGTGGCCTATGAATTATTGCGTTGTTTAGTTTTTTCGTAGCTTTCCATAGTGAAAAATTCGAAGAGCTATTTGCATCTAAGTTTGAAAGGTAATATTCAAACTTTTTGTCCTTTTCATCTTTTAGCAGGATTTTTAGGTTAACGGTGGCTTTGTTTAGTTTGGCCTTGTCTTGTGGGTGTTTTGTCATTTGATATATTTTTCGCAATTTTCTTTTTTCCGCAATTTTTTGTTTAATATTTGCAGGAATAGCTTCTATCTGTGTCTTTCGTAGGATCGGCGTGGACTCTGTTGCTGCGAGTATTATTAAGTCGTTTATGTAGGCAATAGCGGAGTCGACTTGGGTATTTGTTCTAAGCGGTATACTTGTTACAATATGTTCTTCAATTATTCGTCGAAACATGTTCCAGTCAGTTTTTTTGTTATAAATGTTTTGGTTTTCCTTCGTCTCTGGATTTGAATTGTATGTTATTACAATGGGAGAGTGGTCCGAAGTTAAGTCAAGGCAAGATTTAATGTTCAGTTTGTTGAGGGATACATTTTTCGTTATACAAAAGTCAATAAGGTCTGGTTGTTTTTTGATGTCAGAGGGCCAGTATGTTGGTTCTCCTGTACTAATATAGTCGCAATTATTTTCTCTTATTGCATCTAGGAGTTGTCGACCTTTGGCATTTGTTAATCTTGACCCCCATACTAAGTTTTTCGCGTTATAGTCTCCTCCTGCTAAAAATCGTTTTCCTAAGGATCTGAGAAAGTCAAAATATTGAGTTTTAGTGTTATTGTGCCTGGGAGGGCAGTATACAGCTGATACTGTAATTGGTCCGATAGAGTCATAAATCTGGATTGATGTGGCTTGAATATGTTCTTCTTTATATCCGTTAAGTTCTGTACATTTTAATGAATTTCTTATTATCACCGCAGTTCCCCCATGTGCCCTATTATCAGGATGGTTGGTATTGTATATATGGTAATTTGGAATATATAGGTAACTTTTATCAGTAAAATGTGTTTCTGATACTAACATTATGTCAACGGAATTATTGGATAAGAAACTACTTATTTCTAAAGAATTTCTCGATAGTCCGTTAGCATTCCAGATTGCTATGGTAAGGATTTTATTTGACAGACCCATCTAATTTGGTAACCAGTATGGTGACGAGATTCATTATATTTGTCATTTGAGTGATGAGCTGTTTCATCATTGTTTTCAGTTCTGAAAGATCGTCGTTGCTATCTGTTTTGGATCTGGTTTCACTATTTTTAGTAATGTTACCAAGTTCCCTTATTTGATTTGAATGCAGCTGCTTCTGCATATGTTAAGCCAGCTTGTATTCTAGGAACTGTATTCAAAATTGAGTTAGATGTCGAAACATTTTGTGTTTGTATGGTTTGGAGTTCTTTCTTTCTCATTGGTGGAAATCGTTGTACTTGAAGCGATTTATAGACTAGGCAGCCTTTGTAGTTTGCAGTGTGGTTATTGCCACATAAGGCGCATTTGATTTTTTGTTTATCTTCGGTCTTCAATAAACAGTTAATTGTGGTGTGTTTTCCTGCGCATTTGACACAGACCGGGTCCCTTGAGCAATAGTTTTTGGTATGCCCATACCTTTGGCAGTTCGTGCATTGTGGAATTAATCTTTTTTGGTGGGGAGGCTCGAAAGTTACTTTGCAATGGAGGATATGTGTTACAGAGTAAATGTCTTTATTATTGCTCTTGTTTTTTAACTCAACAGAGAATAATGGTAGAGGTTGTTTTGTGGACCCTTTTTGCATATTGTGTATGTTTATAACTTCATGTCCTAACTCTGCTAATTCAGTTATTATGCTTTCTGTTTCTGTTGAGTAATGCATGTGCCGTAACACTACCTTAAAACCTCGTTCTTCCTTGGGCTTAAATGTATAGTACTTAGTACTCTTATCCCTAAGTAATTTTATGATTTCAGTGTTGTGCAGTTCTTCTGCTTGAATTTTAATTTCGTTTTTGCTCAAAGCCTTTATAGTGTAGTTTACATTGGATAATTGCCCTAGTGCACTTGTAAGAGCGTTTACGTTTTCAACATTTTGTACGTATATTGGGGGAGGTTTTTGTATGCGCTGTACTGTGGGTTTTTGTGTTGTACTAATTGTCTCTGTCCCATTGTCTTGTTGTTCAGTTGTGTCGTCATCGTCGGCCAGGGCTTCGAACATGTTTGAAGTGTCAGGTTTGCTGAGCCAATATTTTTGCAATGTTGTTTGTGTTGTTCTTGTTTCAGGTTTGTTTTTTGGTTTTTTGTTGTTATTTGATTGTGCCGTTACTTTATTTGGAGACTGATTGTCTCGACTTCTTTTTAATTGTGTTTTATTAGTATTAGTTTTGTTGTTGGTTACCTTTTGCATGTTTGTTGTTCTTGGTGATGTTGCTTTTGTTTGTTTAGATGACGTTATCGATGCGTTGATTGGTGCAGCTACATAACAGACCGTTGGATTGGCGCTTGATGATGCGATCGATGACGTCATCAACGAGGCTGTAGAGTATACTGTTGTTGTTGTTGCAAATGAAGCTATTGTTGTAGTGCATGGACTTTGTGTTGTAATTGTTGCGGACGATGTTGTTGTTGTTATTGACCTACCAGAACAGTTATTGTAGATGTTTGTAACTATTGCTGGGTGCAGGGTTGGGAGCGGCGTTGTCGGAGTGACACACTGTGATTTCCAGGTTAGTGGAGTTGTTGTTGCATTTGTATTGATGCTGTTGCATTCAAGCAGAGCTGCTGAGTGCGATTGAGTTGTTGTTGTTAAAGATTGCTCTTTTTCAACAGTAGAATTGTTGCTATCTTTGTTTGAAACGAATGAGAAATATGCATTTCTCCCATCCGATGAGAGCCTACGCTCTCCAAGATGAGCGTAGCTCATTTTATTACAAACTGTTTAGCACTTTATTATTACAATTTTGAATTTTTCCAAATTTGAATAAATACAAATTTAAATAGCGTCTTTTCGCTTGTTGCAAATAAAGAATTTTGCTTTCTTTGTTTTGTATTAATTTTGTTTGGTTTAGTTTCCACATATAAATATTGAATTCACTGAGGAGCAGTTTTCACACGTCTGTTCGTAATGAACGTCAGAAGAGAACTGAAGCGTGTTGGACGTGCGAACGTTTCGTGGTTCAAACATTGACTCGGACCACTATCTAGTCGCAGCCAAGGTACGCACTTGGCTCAGCGTAGTTCCCGCCGTACGTCCCAACATGCAACGAAAGCTAGACGCCACCAAGCGGCAATCAATACAGGTCGCCGATGCTTTTTCAAACATTCTCGAAACTCGCAATATCGAGAAATACGGATAGGATAAGAAAAAGGAGCAAGAAAGGCAGGAGTCTGAGGATGGTGTTATGTTATGTAACAGAAATGAAGCTCGAAAACTGTATCAAAAGGTGAAGCGTTTGACTGAAGGTTTTAAGCCCGGAGTAACTTTCTGTAAGGAGGAAAATGGACATCAAGTTACGGATGAACAGGAATCACTGAGATTAAGGAGCATTAATTTTTCCAACCTACTCGGAGGGAGGGAAAAACCTTTCCGACCCCTTTGTTACCAAGAGAGGTTCAGGCAGTGCGATGCTTTGTCGTGCGGTTTTTTCAATTTTCTGATGGAACACATCCTACGCCAGTACCCATTCATACAGAGAATGTCGGGCTCAATCTTCCAAAAGGAAGTGATGCTGCTCGCTTACGCCGATGACATCGAGAAGAAAGATTCTTCGCAGGATTTTTGGTCCTATTAGAGTCGGCGACTAGTTTAGGTCCCGTATGAAACGCGAGCTGTACGACCTATTCGATGAGGTTGACATAGTCCAGTGCATGAAATTCCAGCGGCTCAGGACAGCACAAAAGTAAAAACTGCACCTCCTAATTGTGCTCATTACGACAAATCACATACGGCTTTATACAAAGGATGTGAGTTTATCAAGCTACGTTGAAACGAACACATTCAACTTCAGTTAAATATACACAAAAAAATCAAAGTACTGTCAGCACTGTATTTAGTTGTTATAACTTACCAACTACTGTGGTTGCTAATAAACAAACATCAACCGGTCGAAGCGATGCTGCGATTGCGAGACGTGCGACTTTAACAATCCTTGAGAATCGAAAGGCACATAATGTTGACAACACCCTCAATGATAGACTACAGAGACTTGAAAGGTTAATGGAAAGTCAAATGAAACGAACAAATATTCAATTTACTTCATCTTGTAACGTGTCTTTTGAATATCAATGCTGCCAAGCCTTAGAATTATTCTATGTAATGCAAATGGCGCATGCCAACATATGCTCGAAATCGAGCATGTCATAAAATCTCAGAATGTGGACACTGTTTTACTTTACAATGAACTGAACGATCTCATTTTAAAATTCGGGATGTTTTGTTGACAAATCATCCAGCCGGTATAGCCCGCGGTGGATTTGCTATTATAGTCAGAAGTAACACACAATTTGCAATATGCAGACCAATTACACATTACTGGGCGCAAATTACCATTATTGAAAATAATAAATTATATTATTATTAAAAATTGCAAAAAAAAGGAAAGCCAATAGCAAAAGTGCGTTAACTGTGGTGAGGCGTACCCTGCCAATTATAGGCTTGTGTTATAGCAAAAAAGCTTCAAAAACTGAGGAATGAAAAGAATGGAATGGTTCCAACGGTAACACACACAATCAAATAAAAGCCAATACCAAACCAGAAAAATCATACGAGCACACTCATGTGCCAGTTGTAAAACTGCCATCTTTAAAGACATAATACTACCCAAAATAGTCGGCGACGAGTTTAGGTCCCGTATGAAACGCGAGCTGTACGACATATTCGATGAGGTTGACATAGTCCAGTGCATGAAATTCCAGCGGCTCAGGACAGCACAAAAGTAAAAACTGCACCTCCTAATTGTGCTCATTACGACAAATCACATACGGCTTCATACAAAGGATGTGAGTTTATCAAGCTACGTTGAAACGTACACATTCAACTTCAGTTAAATATACACAAAAAAATCAAAGTACTGCCAGCACTGTATTTAGTTGTTATAACTTACCAACTACTGTGGTTGCTAATAAACAAACACAGAACAAATATTAGCCAAACTAAATACGCTAGAAAAGCATTATGCAACCTTAGATAGACGTTTACTAAAGTGGGAGGAAACCATTTCTAAGCTAAAATAATGGCAAACAGTCTCAAAATTATGCTTTGGAATGCTAACGGGCTGTCAAAACATTGTCGAGAATTGGAAGCACTATTTGATATAAAAAATATAGACTTTTGCTTAATATGTGAGACACATCTAACTCAGCAATCTCATTTAAATTTCAAAAACCATAAAATTTATCACACCATCCATCCCAATAATACAACACGCGGAGGTTCTGCAGTAATTGTTAAAAATAGCATTCGACACCATGTAGAAAACAAACTGTCGACTGAAAAAATTCAAGCCACAACAATCAAAATGCAAACAACAACAAAAATTTCTCTCACTGCTGTATACAGTCCTCCACGACATCAAGTCAAATGTGAGGCTTATATGACACTAATCAATTCGCACTGTCACAGATTTATCATGGGCGGCGACTTAAAGCTAAAAATACGGAAGGAGTCACGGCTGACGACTACGAAAGGGCGTGAACTACTAAAAGCTATAAATCAAGCAGCTTGTAGTCATATTTCCATGGAAAATCCATCATACTGGCCAACTGACAACCAAAAAGTTCTTGAACTGATTGATTTTTTTGTATTTAGAAAAATCTCATGTCAGAATATTATTATCGAGGATGGAGCAGAATTAAATTAGGATCACTCACCGATATATTTAACTTTGTGTGAGTCTCCAGTTAATATAGAACCTACACCATTCTTTTACGGTAGATTGACAGACTGGCAAGTATTCAGAAGAATGGTAGATGAAAAAGTTGACACATTCTCTGTAATGCACAATGCAACTCAAGTTGAGAATGAAGCATGGTCATTCACTCAAAATATTACAACATACAGCATGGGATAGTACTCCAGTTACTAGACTAAAAATAAAAATAAATAGTTACCCTGAAGAAATTTTAAGTCTTATTCAGGTAAAAAGTAAAGCTTAATGAAATCTCTCGTACGTTAAGACAAACCATTAGAGCTTTTAAAAATACAGCGTTCAACTCTTACCTGAGTAACCTCACTAGTGACAAAAGTACGGAATACTCCTTATGGAAATATGCACGGAGCATTAAGAAGCCCACAACATATAATGTACCCATCAAAGACTCAATTAGAAACTGGGCTAAAAACGAAAGCCAAAAATCTTAAGTGTTTTGTGATTACTTATCGAAAGTATATTCTCAAACAGCCATCGATACAAACACAGGCACATCAATAAGTAATGCATCCTACTGCCAACCATGCGGAAATACACCAAAAACTACTGAGTTAGAAGTAGTTCAAATGGTTGGTGGATAGACGTTCACCTTTATCAATTTGTAACAAACTCATACTCTAGAAACAAATATTTCAAGCAATTTGGGCTTATGGATCCCAACTATGGGGTTGTGCTTCAAACAATAACGTAAATGTCATTCAACAATTTCAAACCATTGTACTTAGCAACATAGTTAATGCTCCGTGGTACATACGCAATAGCGATCTTCATCGTGACCTGGATGTAGATATGGTCGTCGTCAAAATAAAAAAATTTCCAAAAGGCGCACAATTCACGAATTGACAACCATGCCATGCGGTCATGGCCGCATCCAGGAAGGCGTGCCAGCCTCCATAGTCTAGTACGCGCTGACGCCAATCGTACCTGGTCATTTCATCGAGTGCCCGGTCGTCCTCTATTTCACCGTCCACCAATCAAGTTTGGGCCCCCCACCATGCGTTACAGTACAGCCGCTGGAATTTTATGCTCTGAACTATGTCAATCTCATCGAATAGCTCGTACAGCTCGCGGTTCATACGGGAACTAAACTCGTCGCCGACTCTAATAGGACCGAAAATCCTGCGAAGAATCTTCATCTCAAAGGCTTCCAACGCCGTCTCATCTGACTCAATCCCGGTCCACGCCTCTGCGCCATACAATAGGACCGGAATAGTGTCTTAAAGATCTTAATTTTTGTCTGTCGAGAGAGGGCTTTACTTCTCATTTGCTTGCTCAGCCCAAAAAAGCATATAATTGTAAGCGCGATTCTTCGCCTGATCTCCAGGGTGACGTTGTTGTTGCTGGTTATCTCGGATTCAAGATAGACAAAGATTTCTGTAACATTGAAGTTGAAATTCTCAATCGTCACTGACCGTCCAAGACGCGATGACGGAGTGCGAGAAGACACCAAGTACTTCGTCTTGTCCTCATTCACCGCTAGACCCATAAGCCAAGACTGGTTTTTAATATCTGAGAACGCCTTGCTGACTCGCCGTTCCTGCGTACCGATGATATCGATGTCATCAGCACCACTTCGCTAAATGGAGAGGGAACTATTTCTCAATCTAATACCACCGCCACCACTTCACAATGATCCCATTAAAAATTTTAATCTGGAATGTCAATGGCATTTCAGGAAAAGCCAAAAATGTGGAGTTGTTTGCGCACAACAATAGCATTGACATCCTTCTATTGACTGAAGTAAGGCTTAGCCGTGGAGATACAGTTCGTGTCTACGGATACGCCTTCTACCCAGCATATAAGCCCTCTCGCAATAGACGCAGTGGTGGAGGAGCAGCTGTATTGGTGAAGAACTCCCTTCGCCACTTCCCTCAAAGGGTCTTAGAGTCGCGAAATATTCAAATGTCTTCTGTGAAAGTTGCCACAGGGCTCGGTGACATGGAGTTTAGTGCTATATACTGCCCTCCCAGGAATAAGATAAACGAAAAACAATTTGCAGACATATTTCGTGCCTCTGGTCAAAGGTATTTTATTGGGGGTGACTGGAATGCCCGACACTGGCTCTGGGGTGACAAATACAATTCCCCAAGAGGGCGGGAGCTAGCTGAAGCCATATCCGCCAGTGGGGTTAAAATACTAGCTACTGGGGCTCCAACCAGATACCCCTATGTGCCCACTCATACACCTACCTGCATAGATTTTGCAGTGCATCATGGAGTACCGGATTTCCGGACCAGTATAAGAGAGAACTGGGACTTAGACTCCGATCATCTGGCATTAGTCGTTTCCATAAATACCAATGGATTCAATTCTGCCCTGAACTATCGGCTAATTACCAGTCACACTAATTTGGACACTTTTAGTTTACACCTGGAGAACTCCATTCATTTGGAAACGGAGCTAAACTCAGGAGAGGACATCGAGATGGCAGTCGATATTCTTACAAGAAATATTTATAATGCAGCTGCCGCTGCCACTCTTCCTATGCCGCCTTCTAGGGCAGTCAGTTATGGCATTGTCCTTAATGCAGAAGCTAGAGAGCTTCTTGCAACGAAAAGGCGCCTCAGAAGGAGAGCGATCCGAACACAGGACCCGTGGGACCGTATTTTGTGGAATCGAGCTGCAAAACAACTAAGAACTGTTTTACAGAGACTGAGAAGCGATTTCTTTGAGCAACGGTTGGCAACTATGGACTACACCATAGATGCCAACTATTCTCTGTGGAAATGCACTAAGTCTCTCAAGAAACAACCATTTCGACAATCCCCGATCCGGTGTCCTGGTGGAGGATTTGCTAAAAGTGAAAAGGAGCAGGCAAATGCTTTTGCCCACCATCTGGATGATGCTGACGATGTTGCCGTTCTATACAGTTCGAAGTGTCGCATCGAGGCAGCGGATGGCCTTCAGGGTTACCTCAACATATTGACAGCTTGGTGTAGACGCTGGAATCTGAAGATAAATGCAAGCAAGACGACGAATCCATGTTTCACGCTTCACACTAAAAAAATGCCGCCTGAGGATGGTTCAACTTAGATGGCTGCTCAATAGAAGGAGCACACTTTCTCTCCGGGCGAAAAAACAGGTATACGCCAAGTGCATTGCCCCAATCTGGCTCTATGGCGTGCAGATTTGGGGGATTACGGCAAAGACAAATTGCAACCGTATTCAAGTGCTGCAGAATCGTGCCCTTAGACAGATCACTGTCTGCCCCTGGTATGTAAGAAATTCGACGTTGCATCGAGATCTTAATTTGCACACAGTTATAGAGCAAATTGGACTGCATACCAGCCGATATAGAGACAGATTAAGAAGCCATCGAAGCAAACATGCGATGGGTCTCCTCCCTGCCAGGCCACTTAGACGTCTGAAAAAACCTGGATTTGGAAAAATTTTATGAAAACGAAGACTCTTCTTTACATATAAAAATAATCCTCGTGCAATATGTGTGAGGTTCGGTTCCTGTTTAAATATAAGTACATTGTAATGTTAAGGCGTTCATTTGAAATATGCGGGTTCATTACTTAATTAAATAAAAAAAAAAAAAAAAAAAAATTTTGCTTATAGCACTTTTGTTGTTACGTGCTGTATTATTATTGCTTGCCAGCACTTTCTCGATTAACTCTGTTGATGTTGAGTAGTGTAAGTTCATAACAACAACTCTAAAAGCTCTCTCCTGCTTCAACTGATAAGTGTGGTATATCACTTTTTTCAGTTCAAGAACTTTTACCAAAATACATTACTTCTCCCTAGGATTAACTACAACTCTAAATCTCGGTTTTATTTACAACCAAACGAATCCTTGCTATATATTCATTAAAAAGTTGAAACATGTCCTGCATATTATGCACAGATGGAACAAGTAAAGGTGGTGGCCTAGGTTCGCTTGCTGCACTTGCGACTACATCGGATTCATCTCTCACAGCATGAATCAGCATGTAAAGTTGGATCAAGCAGTGCATATCTATTCGAACTTAAAGTTTTTTTTTTATACTCTTGTCGAAATGACACCTCATACACTTTATAATATTGAATCAGGGATTTTGAAAAAAAAATTAAGATAGAACAATTTCTACTAATTCTATTGGTATTTATGATTATTGTTATGCAGAATCCCATACATTGCCTATAGACAGCTAGTACTTACGGCTGTCCCGCTCTTCGCGAGATACCGTAACGTTCACTGTTTGTAGGTTAACATAGATTACCACACACAACATGTGTAGTATTACTTAAAAATAGTTACAATTAAAAGAAAAAAAGAAAATTTATAATTTAACTAATATTAATTAACAATTAATTTAAATATACAAGTAAATTTGGTAGGTCTGCTTGATACTTAATATTTGATTCTTTTAAGTGTACGTCTTGTTGTCATCTCCAGAACGGGTATGTTGTTCAGCTCGACGTTGGAGTGAGCCATTAGTCGAATGTGATGCATTCTGCTAAGTTTTGTTCTCTCCTCCTTGACAGTTGGAATCTTGAGATCTCGGTGAATATCTGCATTAGAAATATACTTGTTATTTGACGAAGTATCTTGGACTGTGGCCGTTGTATGATGTTAATATTTGATATGTTTGATGTACCCCAGATCTGAAGACCGTAAATCCAGACAGGCTTAATTAGACTTTTGTAAATTAAAAGTTTGTTGTACATAGACAGTTTTGATTTTTTGTTGATGCGCCAGTACAATTGGCGGCATTTCTCTTTTATTTGACTACGTTTTTTTTCAATATGCATCTTCCATGTTAGTTTGCAATCTAAGAAGATACCCAAGTATTTGGCGGACTTTTCAATGGGTATGTCAATATGGTTTATTTAAAAGGGATGGGTTGGAAAGTTCGTTTTGTTGTAAAAATCACTTGAGTTGTTTTACTGCCATTAATTGTTATAGCACATTTATCGAACCAGTTAGTGATAGTATGGAGGATACTTTGAAGATTTGTGCAAGCTATACTTAGATCATTATGGGCGTACAAAAGGATAGTGTCGCACAGTGGGCGATTTGGTCTCGCTAGCGGCATTTAATTCAAATTTTCTAATTTGAAAAAGCGTTTATTTTTTTTCACAAGTCGATAATAGATGCTTTGATTAGATTTATCGCAGCTTTTTAAAAGCTCTACGATCAGCTGATCATCAGCTGTGAACTGACAAACACACAATATGATTTTGCAAAGAGCTTTACAAAATTCTTTCTTTCTTGTGCGTATTGATTTCGAGTTGCTGGGAAATTTACAATCTTTACTGTATTTATTAAAAGTTTGGCTTTTTATTAACTTCAAGGTATGTATGTATGTTTGTGACCGGTCTATAAATGTGTAGCTCATAAAACGTAGTGGTAATTAAGTGTATTAACAACGAGACCGCATTAGCGTACACCTGTCGTTCGTGGAGTAGAACTTACCATATTCACATGGATTCAGTCTAACTCTTTTACTAGCCGGAAGTGTGAATCATTGTGCGTCCAAAATGTGTAATAAGAACTGCTATTACCTGCTAACCTTCAAACTATGGCACGTTTTAGGCACAATGTCAGTAGCAAAACGGAATCTTTTTTAGTTTGGCACGCAGAAGCGATCCCAACCAAGA
>JAWNNP010002976.1:0-140618 GCA_035044805.1 Leucophenga maculata | reverse complement strand
AAACGAGATAGTGTGACGCTGCTGTAGGGTGTTCCAAAATATTTCGTTGTATATGATTGGATTTATAACGCCAACTGTTTAAATTATCTGTTTTTGCGCGTGTAAACGAATTAACAGACCGAAACGATGACAAATATTAACTATTTTTTTTTTTTTTTATAGACTTATCATCTTATCAGTTTAATATGAACTTCATAAAATAATAATTTCTGAATCAACATGTTGAGACGATTTAGTGTTGTTTGTCAATGTTTTGTGGCACGAACTATTGTCTTAGCTTTTGAGATATCGTCTGACAATTATTCAAAATAGCACAATTTATTTTGTATTGTGTTGGACGCGCCATAATTTAAATGCAAAAAACTTATTTGCGAGATATAGTTTATATGACATATTTTATAGCAAAGCAATAAAGAAGATTTATGTCATTGTGCTGGACTTTGAGTTACCCTGTAGCTTCATTAAAGCCTACATTTTTTTAGGAGTTTTTTAAAAATTTTAAATTTTCAGTACTGTTTGTTCATAGCCAGAAAGACTTGACTTTTTGTATTGTGGCCAAGTCTTTCATTTGTTCGTTCTGGATTCTCATGAAAAAATTTAACAAATTGGCATTTCTAGCTGGTTTAGTAACAACAAAATAACAAACAATTGCTGTAGGGAAGAGAGCTAAGCATAGCTCATGCAAAACCGTAAGCGTATAATTTACTAGAAAGTAATTAGGTTGAACTGAAGAGAACACTCAAAGAGGTAGCAGTGAAATTCAGCAATAATGTAAGCTATCTAGAAGTAATGGTAGATAGCAAGCTTTTATGGAAAATACACTCAGAGGAAATGATAAGAAAATGTAACAAGCTAATAATAGAATTCAGATAGATTGCTGGGAAATCAAGATATGTGTAATAGGTAAACAAATTTATGGTCACTCAGCACCCTGTAAAAATTTATTATTTCTTTAATTTCTTTCAAATAATATGTTCTCTCAAGTCTCTGAAAATGGTTTACAGTATCATTCCACCTCTTATCGTCCAACCATTTCTCCATGGTTTGAAACAGAAAATAGTAAATGGGAACTAAATCTGGAGAACTAGGGAACTGAGTCTGGAAAGTATATCATTCGTAACGCAAATTATGATTGTGTGACATGATTGTATATATTATTATTTTTTCTTCGCTAAATGTGGTCGTATCTGCTTCAAATCAATATAGAATCAGATCAACAATTCAAAAACATATTCGGCAGCGTTTGACTTACCCTTTTTAGGTAATCGATTTATATGAAACCGCTTATTTCCCAAAAAACTTGGCCTTATATGGTTTTCTAGTATTCCGATATATTATTCCAGTTCATCAGTTTGTATTCTAGGCTTAACACAACAGTCCCGAACAGCTTCAAGGAATACAGCAATGGTGCTTTTATAGACGTCCAACAGGCTTTTGCCTGTGTTTGATACACTGACCTAGGCGAAAATAAAAAACTCCCTCCGGCTTCGTTTTATCTTATTCTGCGTGCTTACAGGAGCACCAATTTTCTATCAAGGTGCGAGCAGAGACTCCAGTCATTCATTAGTACTAGCTGGGGTACCACAGGGCAGCGTTCTAAGGGCGATTCTTTATTTCCTATCCCAGACGAAGACTTCATCGACATTGAACCATCCAAGATGCTTATTGTACATTTTTCAAAGATTTAATACTTACTATCAAGTGTGAGTATGATGCAGCAGACGGACTTTAAGAATAGTTGTATGGCTTGGAAGTCTCTGTAAAAAGGTGGAACATAAACATAAACAGTGAGAAGTGTGGAAAAGTAGGTTTCGCTTTTAATAGACAATATACCTCAATGGCTATGTGGTGCGCCAGGCATCCAAGGCTAGTAATTTAGATACTCTTTTGGCCTAGAGGCTGACTGTGTTTGTGGGAAGCTGTTGGTTCAAATTAAGAAAATTATTTTTGACCTCTCAATAAGTGAAGCAAACTCCTGTTGCGAAATTAAAGGACAGCACTTATATTTGTTGCTTCAACGTGGAGATACTGATATGAAAAATTTGGCTTATCGCTGACAACTCAAATCACAAACGGATACAAATACTACAGAATAAAGTCCTGCGGTTAATTAACGCAATTTCACTTTACACAAGAACCTAAATTTGACTACCGTTGAGAAGCAAATTTCCTCTTTCTCAAGCAGATTAAATTTTCGTCTGCTAGCCGATGAAAACAGGCTGGCTAGATCCTCGGCCAGCTTAATTCCAAAACGTCGATTAAAACGTTAACATTTTAGGCATCGTATGTCTTAATTAACTGCCTCATTTAGCTCCTACTCCATCACGAAAACTGCGTAAATTCTATGACTCTTTAACCAATACTTTAAGCTTAAATGTAAATGATTTTCTGTAGGGGATACTTTACCAGCTCGAACCTTGTAGAATGTTTGATTACACCAAATTTTACGTTTCAAGCTAAACTCAACAACAAAATAATTTTTAATTGGTGCTACCCATTCCAGTGGTCAGATATGGACCTATATATTCAAAAATTCATCAAAGAAGAAGAGATTTTTATCGGTACTACCCCTTAGAGAGGGAATGGCATATTTATTAAATACAAGCTATCTGAAGAGGGAATAGGAGAATTTAAGTATACTACCTTAAAGGCTCGATTTATAATAGTATTCAAGTCATTGTTGTTCAAAGCTAGACAGACGGACATGTCTATATTGACTGGAGTTTTTGTAGGGGTGGGGGATAGTGTTGATTTGGGGTTGACACCTCATTTAGTAGTCTGATTCCTAATGGAATATTTTATTAAGATTGACACTAAATAAATCAAATTCAAACTATTTAGCAGCGACATAAACAGTAAGGTGGGACAGATTTGTGACATATTGTTGCTGGCCCTTTAATTTTTGTTTGTTTGTTTTTGTGCGAATCACGACTAAACCGCTAATCCAATTTGTATGAATTTTGGTATACAAAAAGGTTGGAGATTGAAAAGGACATAGGGTACCCATCATATAAGCGGTATTTGAAATTCGTCATAGAAACCTCATTGTGTTTACTCTCTATCTACACAGATAA
This sequence comes from Leucophenga maculata, assembly GCA_035044805.1. NCBI lineage: Eukaryota > Metazoa > Arthropoda > Insecta > Diptera > Drosophilidae > Leucophenga > Leucophenga maculata. Next base: position 137,544 of record JAWNNP010002976.1, on the reverse strand, counting down.
TAAAATCATAGACTTAAGCCATCAAACTAATTTAAACGAATTTTAGTACGATAACAGATGGGACGTTTGAAAAGAACATGTGTTAGTTTTTCTTAAAGCCAACAAATAAGTAATAAACTAAATCGACATATCATTGCATCTATGTAGGGTACAAGGATGACATTTGGGATAAAAGTTAATGGGACCTGGAGAAGATTACTTTATAAGTTTAACCATAATTGAAAAAGCTGTTTGGAGAAAGTGTTTTTCTGCTTGGCAAAACAGAGCGGTTCAAGCGGTTCAGCTAGTATTAAATATATATTTTTTCATACCAAATCTAAGATGTAGGTTTGTATGGTTAGTGTGACATGTGTAGCAAATAATTATATTAAATTCTCCTTTTTCTTTTATGTTAAAATTTTTATTTAGCACGTCAGACAAGCACTTAACTTCTGAGCAAATAACTGTCATAATCAATAGTCTGGACAGCGAAGATGACTTAGATATTTCAGCAGATGTCGAAAATAGATTCTACACAAATGATGAAGAGCAAGTTAGCAAGACGAAGGCCTCGGAAAGTTATAAATGTTGCTTTAAGTGATGCAATAAGATGCACGTGTTTGCTGTTATCAATAATCAACAAGTAAAAATGAGTGAGAAGAGTTTCTCACAATAAAAAAAAAAAAAAAAAAAATTCTAGATTAAACTTTTATTGAAAAATTGTAATTTAGTTTGCAATGAAAACCAGTTTTAATTCCTGAAGAATGTTTGTTAAAATTATGCACCTGTCGTGGATCTTCTTTAACTTATTTCCAAGAGCACTTTTTGAAGAAAAAAGTTATAAAACCAATTTATTTGTTCACCAGAAAATACCGAGCACACATCTTAATTTTACATCGCTGGAAATATGTCATTTTATTGGTATTATTCTCTACATATCGCTTGCACCCAATGCCCAAATATTGATCCAACGATGTTGGTATGAATGCTGTTCAAGACGTTATGTCGCAAAAAAGGGTTTAAAGAGATCAGTCGTCATATTCACTTCAACATTAACGAATGCCTGGTGCCACTTAACAATCCTCATCATGATTGCCTATTCAAAATTAGGTTGATCGGTAAAGAACTGAATTGAAAACAGCTCCATAAACTTTTTATTAGAGTAAGTGGAATCATAGCCTTTGGAATAGTGAGCAAATCTTGAACACACAACTGCAAACTATCAAATAATAGCTTCAATAAGAGTGCACTAGGTATTCGCATAGAATACGTTGTTGATTTTGTAAAGGTTGCATAATAAAGTCTTCTCAAACGCTTTAAATTGCGGCAGAATTTTATTCAAGAATACTGTTTGCCAATTCCGCAAAGAAATCTTAGAAGTCTGCCATTGTATCGACTGTAATGGAAATACAGCTGTTCGAATACTGTAGCCATATATAGGTCCCTGTGTACCATTGTGTTCTTAACGAACCATTCGCAGCCAGTAATCAGTCTCAAGATTTTGTTTTGGGTGGTCTAAATGAGCTTGATCTGGCTATCGCACGTCAGCCCCCATATTTGGCAGCCATATCTGCAAATTGGCGCTTTGATTTGATTGTATATGGTTATTTTGTTGCTCAGCGTCAATTTGTTATGAGATCTAAGCAGCCAATTGTACTAGCACACAGCAGCTCGAATGCGAGTACTTAAGACGCTTATATAGGTGGGAAATATTAACATTCTATCAAGGTATTTGGTGTGATTCGACAGCTGGACGGGCACTTCGTCAACTATCACTACCGGCGGGGTTTGGCATTTCAGCTTGAAACAGACATTCGCAGACTTATGACTGTTTGTGCTTATATTTCAGCGTCTGGAACGTTGTGCAAACTTAGCGGCGTACTCTTGGATGCCGTCACATGATGCTCTATAGGTGACACAAACTTTATTCGCAAATGTAGCCAGCATCATGCAATCTGGATCACTGCCCCTATTTATATTTAGCTGCGGTATATCCGCTGTTTATAACGAGTACAGCAGCGGTTCAAGCATGCTTCCTTCCGGCATTCACGTTGTATCTTGCAGATATTGCTGAGTGAAATCGCACCAAACTGCCTTCCTAAACGTACGACCCTACTTTGGTCTACTATGGTCGTACATTTTAGGAAGGCAGTTTGCGGTGCGATTTCACTCAGCAATATCTGCAAGATACAACGTGAATGCCGGAAGGAAGCATGCTTGAACCGCTGCTGTACTCGTTATAAACAGCGGATATACCGCAGCTAAATATAAATAGGGGCAGTGATCCAGATTGCATGATGCTGGCTACATTTGCGGATAAAGTTTGTGTCACCTATAGAGCATCATGTGACGGCATCCAAGAGTACGCCGCTAAGTTTGCACAACGTTCCAGACGCTGAAATATAAGCACAAACAGTCATAAGTCTGCGAATGTCTGTTTCAAGCTGAAATGCCAAACCCCGCCGGTAGTGATAGTTGACGAAGTGCCCGTCCAGCTGTCGAATCACACCAAATACCTTGATAGAATGTTAATATTTCCCACCTATATAAGCGTCTTAAGTACTCGCATTCGAGCTGCTGTGTGCTAGTACAATTGGCTGCTTAGATCTCATAACAAATTGACGCTGAGCAACAAAATAACCATATACAATCAAATCAAAGCGCCAATTTGCAGATATGGCTGCCAAATATGGGGGCTGACGTGCGATAGCCAGATCAAGCTCATTTAGACCACCCAAAACAAAATCTTGAGACTGATTACTGGCTGCGAATGGTTCGTTAAGAACACAATGGTACACAGGGACCTATATATGGCTACAGTATTCGAACAGCTGTATTTCCATTACAGTCGATACAATGGCAGACTTCTAAGATTTCTTTGCGGAATTGGCAAACAGTATTCTTGAATAAAATTCTGCCGCAATTTAAAGCGTTTGAGAAGACTTTATTATGCAACCTTTACAAAATCAACAACGTATTCTATGCGAATACCTAGTGCACTCTTATTGAAGCTATTATTTGATAGTTTGCAGTTGTGTGTTCAAGATTTGCTCACTATTCCAAAGGCTATGATTCCACTTACTCTAATAAAAAGTTTATGGAGCTGTTTTCAATTCAGTTCTTTACCGATCAACCTAATTTTGAATAGGCAATCATGATGAGGATTGTTAAGTGGCACCAGGCATTCGTTAATGTTGAAGTGAATATGACGACTGATCTCTTTAAACCCTTTTTTGCGACATAACGTCTTGAACAGCATTCATACCAACATCGTTGGATCAATATTTGGGCATTGGGTGCAAGCGATATGTAGAGAATAATACCAATAAAATGACATATTTCCAGCGATGTAAAATTAAGATGTGTGCTCGGTATTTTCTGGTGAACAAATAAATTGGTTTTATAACTTTTTTCTTCAAAAAGTGCTCTTGGAAATAAGTTAAAGAAGATCCACGACAGGTGCATAATTTTAACAAACATTCTTCAGGAATTAAAACTGGTTTTCATTGCAAACTAAATTACAATTTTTCAATAAAAGTTTAATCTAGAATTTTTTTTTTTTTTTTTTTTATTGTGAGAAACTCTTCTCACTCATTTTTACTTGTTGATTATTGATGACCAGCAAACACATCTACATCTTCTGCATCACTGAGAGCAACGTCTAAACTTTCCGAGGCCTTCGTCTGTATCAGCTGCGTCTTCATCATTTGTGTAGAATCTATTTTCGACATCTGCTGAAATATCTAAGTCATCTTCGCTGTCCAGACTATTGATTATGACAGTTATTTGCTCAGAAGTTAAGTGCTTGTCTGACGTGCTAAATAAAAATTTTAACATAAAAGAAAAAGGAGAATTTAATATAATTATTTGCTACACATGTCACACTAACCATACAAACCTACATCTTAGATTTGGTATGAAAAAATATATATTTAATACTAGCTGAACCGCTTGAACCGCTCTGTTTTGCCAAGCAGAAAAACACTTTCTCCAAACAGCTTTTTCAATTATGGTTAAACTTATAAAGTAATCTTCTCCAGGTCCCATTAACTTTTATCCCAAATGTCATCCTTGTACCCTACATAGATGCAATGATATGTCGATTTAGTTTATTACTTATTTGTTGGCTTTAAGAAAAACTAACACATGTTCTTTTCAAACGTCCCATCTGTTATCGTACTAAAATTCGTTTAAATTAGTTTGATGGCTTAAGTCTATGATTTTATTATCTGTGTAGATAGAGAGTAAACACAATGAGGTTTCTATGACGAATTTCAAATACCGCTTATATGATGGGTACCCTATGTCCTTTTCAATCTCCAACCTTTTTGTATACCAAAATTCATACAAATTGGATTAGCGGTTTAGTCGTGATTCGCACAAAAACAAACAAACAAAAATTAAAGGGCCAGCAACAATATGTCACAAATCTGTCCCACCTTACTGTTTATGTCGCTGCTAAATAGTTTGAATTTGATTTATTTAGTGTCAATCTTAATAAAATATTCCATTAGGAATCAGACTACTAAATGAGGTGTCAACCCCAAATCAACACTATCCCCCACCCCTACAAAAACTCCAGTCAATATAGACATGTCCGTCTGTCTAGCTTTGAACAACAATGACTTGAATACTATTATAAATCGAGCCTTTAAGGTAGTATACTTAAATTCTCCTATTCCCTCTTCAGATAGCTTGTATTTAATAAATATGCCATTCCCTCTCTAAGGGGTAGTACCGATAAAAATCTCTTCTTCTTTGATGAATTTTTGAATATATAGGTCCATATCTGACCACTGGAATGGGTAGCACCAATTAAAAATTATTTTGTTGTTGAGTTTAGCTTGAAACGTAAAATTTGGTGTAATCAAACATTCTACAAGGTTCGAGCTGGTAAAGTATCCCCTACAGAAAATCATTTACATTTAAGCTTAAAGTATTGGTTAAAGAGTCATAGAATTTACGCAGTTTTCGTGATGGAGTAGGAGCTAAATGAGGCAGTTAATTAAGACATACGATGCCTAAAATGTTAACGTTTTAATCGACGTTTTGGAATTAAGCTGGCCGAGGATCTAGCCAGCCTGTTTTCATCGGCTAGCAGACGAAAATTTAATCTGCTTGAGAAAGAGGAAATTTGCTTCTCAACGGTAGTCAAATTTAGGTTCTTGTGTAAAGTGAAATTGCGTTAATTAACCGCAGGACTTTATTCTGTAGTATTTGTATCCGTTTGTGATTTGAGTTGTCAGCGATAAGCCAAATTTTTCATATCGTATCTCCACGTTGAAGCAACAAATTGCTGGTAGGTTGTCCTTTAATTTCGCAACAGGAGTTTGCTTCGCTTATTGAGAGGTCAAAATAATTTTCTTAATTTGGACCAACAGCTTCCCACAAACACAGTCGAGCCTCTAGGCCAAAAGATATCTAAATTACTAGCCTTGGATGCCTGGCGCACCACATAGCCATTGAGGTATATTGTCTATTAAAAGCGAAACCTACTTTTCCACACTTCTCACTGTTTATGTTTATGTTCCACCTTTTTACAGAGACTTCCAAGCCATACAACTATTCTTAAAGTCCGTCTGCTGCATCATACTCACACTTGATAGTAAGTATTAAATCTTTGAAAAATGTACAATAAGCATCTTGGATGGTTCAATGTCGATGAAGTCTTCGTCTGGGATAGGAAATAAAGAATCGCCCTTAGAACGCTGCCCTGTGGTACCCCAGCTAGTACTAATGAATGACTGGAGTCTCTGCTCGCACCTTGATAGAAAATTGGTGCTCCTGTAAGCACGCAGAATAAGATAAAACGAAGCCGGAGGGAGTTTTTTATTTTCGCCTAGGTCAGTGTATCAAACACAGGCAAAAGCCTGTTGGACGTCTATAAAAGCACCATTGCTGTATTCCTTGAAGCTGTTCGGGACTGTTGTGTTAAGCCTAGAATACAAACTGATGAACTGGAATAATATATCGGAATACTAGAAAACCATATAAGGCCAAGTTTTTTGGGAAATAAGCGGTTTCATATAAATCGATTACCTAAAAAGGGTAAGTCAAACGCTGCCGAATATGTTTTTGAATTGTTGATCTGATTCTATATTGATTTGAAGCAGATACGACCACATTTAGCGAAGAAAAAATAATAATATATACAATCATGTCACACAATCATAATTTGCGTTACGAATGATATACTTTCCAGACTCAGTTCCCTAGTTCTCCAGATTTAGTTCCCATTTACTATTTTCTGTTTCAAACCATGGAGAAATGGTTGGACGATAAGAGGTGGAATGATACTGTAAACCATTTTCAGAGACTTGAGAGAACATATTATTTGAAAGAAATTAAAGAAATAATAAATTTTTACAGGGTGCTGAGTGACCATAAATTTGTTTACCTATTACACATATCTTGATTTCCCAGCAATCTATCTGAATTCTATTATTAGCTTGTTACATTTTCTTATCATTTCCTCTGAGTGTATTTTCCATAAAAGCTTGCTATCTACCATTACTTCTAGATAGCTTACATTATTGCTGAATTTCACTGCTACCTCTTTGAGTGTTATTTAGTTCAACCTAATTACTTTCTAGTAAATTATACGCTTACGGTTTTGGCATGAGCTATGCTTAGCTCTACTTCCCTACAGCAATTGTTTGTTATTTTGTTGTTACTAAACCAGCTAGAAATGCCGAATTTGTTAAATTTTTTCATGAGAATCCAGAACGAACAAATGAAAGACTTGGCCGCAATACAAAAAGTCAAGTCTTTCTGGCTATGAACAAACAGTACTGAAAATTTAAAATTTTTAAAAAACTCCTAAAAAAATGTAGGCTTTAATGAAGCTACAGGGTAACTCAAAGTCCAGCACAATCGACGTAAATCTTCTTTATTGCTTTGCTATAAAATATGTCATATAAACTATATCTCGCAAATAAGTTTTTTGCATTTAAATTATGGCGCGTCCAACACAATACAAAATAAATTGTGCTATTTTGAATAATTGTCAGACGATATCTCAAAAGCTAAGACAATAGTTCGTGCCACAAAACATTGACAAACAACACTAAATCGTCTCAACATGTTGATTCAGAAATTATTATTTTATGAAGTTCATATTAAACTGATAAGATGATAAGTCTATAAAAAAAAAAAAAAATAGTTAATATTTGTCATCGTTTCGGTCTGTTAATTCGTTTACACGCGCAAAAACAGATAATTTAAACAGTTGGCGTTATAAATCCAATCATATACAACGAAATATTTTGGAACACCCTACAGCAGCGTCACACTATCTCGTTTGAAATGAAGCATAACACTATTCATACTTATTCGCTTTGTTATCACAAATGCTTTGGCCTCTATCTGAGCGGCATATAAACAGAATAGTTTGCTCAGAATCGCGCACGCTATCGCATGCGTTAGAAACAAATTAGCCGTTGATAAATCCAGACGCGTTGATCCAATAAACTTGAACAGCTTTGCAGAATGCGTATAAAATTCAAATTATTATGTAATAATAGAAAGTGAAAGTGCTTAGAAATTTTAGCAGTTTAAATAGTTTTAATAAAATAATTTTAAAAAAAAACTAAAATGAATTTCGAAGAAATTGTCGAGAAATGTGGCAGCTTCAATCGTTATCAATTTATGATGCTCGGCCTTTTCGGGTTTATTAATATTATCACCGCAATACATTATTTTAGTCAGACTGTGATAAGTTTTACGCCCAACCATTGGTGTTTTCATGAAGAATTAAGTAATAAATCATTCGAAACGATCGGAGCCATTTATGCAAACTATTCAAATCCTGCATGCACACGTCTTGAGTTGGAGAATGGTGTTGCATGGCACGAGTCCGATGAATCTTGTGAACAATGGATATACGATTATAATTACGGCTACAGAAGCATGAATACCGAGGTAAGTTAGCAATGAAAGTGAGTTATTATGTCGGTGTGTGAAGTTTTAAATATGCGTTTGTACTATCAATTTTTATTTAACGCTTTTCTCGACATTAAATTTCGCCAAGTACAGTGGTATGTAAGAACATTTTTGTTGATTAAATTTTTGTTGATAAAGTGCGCCAAAAATGTTGTGTTAGGTGCATGTAATAATATTTTTTTATTTTAAGTAATAACACAAGTCAACAATGAAATATTTTACAGACTTTTTTCAATTCTTACCTTCTTCTTGCTTACCAACAACCAGTGACACTTTCGAAGTCCAAACTTTTCGAGTACAATGATTCTTTTTATCGCGGCTGTCCCACAAACAAATGACACATGCAGTTTTTTTCTTGAAAATTAAGGATTTACTTGTATTGTAAAAAAGTGTGCTAAAATATTGTCCTTTGGAAGCTACGACATTTTCCCATCTTTCTGACAGTTTGTGGATTCCATTCCAAAAGAACTTCTCCGACTTGGCGTCCAAGAACGAATCGAGCCAATATTTGATACACTGTTCTAAAGTAAAGCGTATTCCGTTGAAGATATTTTGCATTGATCTGAACAAGATGTAATCAGAAGCGGCCATGTCTAGGCTATAAGGTGGATGAGGTTAAACTTCCCATCCACTGTTTTCCAAATAGTTTTTAACCGGTTCTGCAGCATGTGGATGCGTGTCTGCTCGCATATTCTGATCGTTTTTCCGCGATCGCACTCTTCAAACGAATCAATTGTGTTCAATAGAGATCCCCTTTGTTCGTCGGACCGGATTTAAAGAGTTCATAATACAACACACCCTTGTGATCTCACCAAATACTGAGCATTACTTTGGCGCCATAGATATTCGGCTTTGCTGTGAATGTTGATGGTTGGCCGGACTTCACATACGATTTCTTGCGCTAGGGGTTATCATAATGAATCCATTTTTTATCACCAGTGACAATCCGATGCAAACATTATTTTTTTTTTTTTTGTGGCGTTCAAGCAAAATTTCAATTCATACGGCACCCAATATCCAAGCTTTTTGGCTGAATACCAATGCTTTGAAGCGTCTGAAAATGGTTGAATGATCCACTCCCAAAGGTTTTTCAAGTTCATTTTGCGTTTGCCTTCAATTCTTCATCTTCAAACCTGTTTGGCTGTCCGGGTCGTTCTTCGTCTTGCAAGTCGAAATTGCCACTTTTAAACCGTGCAAACCACTTCTGGCACATTCGTTCAGCTAGAGCATGGTCACCATAAACATCCACTAAAATACGATGACTTTCGGTAGCACTCGAACTTTAGAATACTAAATAATGAAATTGCTCTGAATTCGAAACAAATATTTAAAGAACATAAAGTTGCAAACCATATGTCCACATCGAAAGAATCATTGATTTATAAAGCAGCAGCTTGTTTGATAGATTAATATGATTTCGTCTATGAAACAGCTTGCAGTGTTCTACTGTAGCGGTGATGTGTTTGTTCCATGTGAAACCTTTATCTAAATGCATTCCGAGGTGCTTAACAACTGCGACGTCTGATATTTTCTAGTTGTTATAAGTAACTACAGAACAGTTGCCTCTTTTTTTTGCAAAAAGCATATGTGTCGAATTTTTGTTATTCATGACAATGTTCAACCAGTCAGCTACTGCATTTAGAGAGTTTTGCGCAGCGAATGATGTTGGAGTCGCTTGAAAGAATGGCTACAGCATCAGCATAAATAGAAAACTCTGTGTTTATGTCAGTGGAGGTCGGCATGTCTGATGTGTACAGAATAGAACCTAGGGTACTACCCTGTGGAGCCCCAGTGTTGTTAAAAACATATGTCAGATAGTTCATCTCTAACCGCAACTCGGTAAGCAATGCTGCTCAGAAAGCATTTCCAGAAGAAAGAAAGTATGGCGCAATGATGTATTTTATTTTTTTTTAACTTACAAAGTAGTCCTTTATGCCAGTCAATATCGAAAGCTTATAAGACATTTAAGACGGCAGAGCAGTATTGGCGGTATTCTTGGCAGTCGATGATTGTGTTGGCCACTCTATGGCATTGTTCCGGACATCCGTGCTTAAACATAAAACCAAATTGTTGTTCTGGATTAATTGTGCCTACCATATCATCACAATCTCACTACACATTCATTGTGAAAGGAAATGTTAGATGCGAATCATGACATAAATTATTGTTAGGAACAGTATTCCCTTTTATCGAAGCACTTTAACTATTTTTTTTTTGCGATATTGTAGGATTAAGAGATTTGATTTGCTTAAGAACATCTTGAGAAGTGACATTAGGTATAGGTAAATCCATTTGACACGTTGTTTCTAAGAAGTCCTCTACTTCATTTATTTCAGTAGTTGTTGCAATATCAAAAGCTCTAACTGGCTCTAACTGATCTGCACCATACATTGTTTCCATCTTTGTTTGAAACTTTTCTTCGTGTATCTCGTTTTTTAGTTTTTGTCATTCTTCATAAAATTAAAATGCGCTTTCTCGAAGGGATTAGATTAGACCCTCACCAATGGCTTTGTTTCGTACTTTTGCGAGCATCGCTGTTACATCTCTGCATGCTTTATTGAAGTCTAGGTCATTTCTTATAACATTCTATCTCCGACGAAGCCTTTGTTTAAGCAGCACAAGGTTTCGAACTTCAACATTAAAAGGTGATTTCGCTGCATTGAAGAATTGTTCCGTCGCGAGAAAAGCAGCCTCATGAATATTTCTTGTAAAAATCTCAACTGCATCATCGTTGTCTCTACTTGTTAAGATGTATTCGTTGCCTCAATACCTACTGAAAAGTGTTAATATCTTTAAATATCTTATTTTTCATTGTTCGCTTCAATTATTAGAGCAGAATGATCAGAGCATAAATCGGGATTCTCGTAAATAGATAGTAGAGAAGCAGAAATACCATAACTTACTGCAAAGTTGAGAAGACTAGCTATTCTAGCTGGATCTGTTGGCCAATATATTGGTGCACGCGGGCTGAAAAATTTTAATTTTCAATTAATATTTATGCTCCATTATCTATAATACTTTGCCGTCCTTTATGTTACCTCAAAAAAATATTACTTATTATTATCTGCAACAAATTTTAATATATTTGTCAGAGATTGTTATATTACATGAAAGCATTATTTATTAGTAACCAAAATAAGATAATAAAGTGAAAAAGATCTATTCGAACTAAACCCTGCTTATAACTTTAATTAGCTCCGTCATTATTGTTATTGCATTGAATAGTATGCCTCCAGTTCGTGTCACTATACAAATTTTAAGCGAATATGTTTGAAGACCTAAATTGTACACGTCATGACTTTAATTTTACTTTGTACATATAGATATATAAAATTCATTACAAAAATATATTATTAAATTAAATTAAATTAAATTATTTATTTGACAGTTGAACTGGGTGTGCGATGCTGCTTATAAGCCGCGAGTTGGTCAATCGTTTTTCTTTGTGGGCTCATTGGTGGGTACACTTCTATTAGGATGGCTCTCCGATAAGATCGGACGTTTGCCTACATTAATTGTTTCAAACATGAGCGCATGTTTGGGTGAATTTTTAACCATCTTCGCCAGCACAGTACCAATCTTCTCGACTTTCCGTTTTATATCTGGAATGGCAGCAGACACGAATTATTATCTCATGCAGATTATACGTATGTACAGATTATATACACTAATAATGCAAACTAAACCGCTTTATATTTTAGTATTGGAATATTTGCCTGCCTCAAAGCGTTCGAAATGCATAAATGCTTCGAGTGGTATATTCTTTACACTTGGACTGGTTGCAGCACCTTGGCTGGCAGTTTTAATGGGCGATTGGAAAAGTTTTCTTTTTATTACCAGTTTACCAGTTCTGTTGGTGTTGCTCTTTCCATTTGTAGTGCAGGAGAGTGCACAGTGGCTTTTAACACGTGGCAATATAGACGGTGCCGTACGTTGTTTGACACGTATTGCAAAATTCAATGGACGCCAATTGGCGGCAACAGATTGTATGCAATTTCGCAAATACTGCGAGAAACAGCAACAAATTAAAGAATTAAGTTCTAGCAAGAAGGAGCCAACACTTGCTGATATGTTTAAGACGCCACGCATGCGCAAAATAACTTTGATACTCTTCTTTAAATCGTAAGTTAAAAAATATCTTCCAAAATATCTTCTACAAAAAGTCATTTTTCACGTTAGTATTGTCATCACACTCTGCTACGATGCAGTTGCACGAAACGTCGAAGGCATGGGTATAACACCGATGCTAATGCTATCGCTGAATGGACTCATGCTAATACCTTCGAGCATATTATTGATACTACTTCAAGATCGCGTAGGACGCAAGGCAATGTCATCAGGTTCCATGTTATTCGCTGGCATTTTCACCATAACTTCCGGCTTAGTGGTCGCCTATAAGTTGCATAACCAGCATAATATACTGCTTGTTGGTCTTGCGCTTATTGCACGCTTTGGTGTTGGTATATCATATGGCTCTGCCGCGCTTTATGCTGTAGAACTGATTCCCACCAGTGTGCGTGGTCGTGCTGTGGGCGCGGTACATGTAGCAGGTTTCGCAGCATCCTCACTATCACCCTACGTGCTGCTATTGGGCAACTACTATAAAGCTGCACCGCCCATCATACTGGGTGCTTTATTTTTTATGGGTTCGTTTGTTTGTCTACTCCTGCCAGAGACGCTTAATAGGTAATTAGTAATAATTATTAATAATAATATTAATTAATATTAATTACTTTTTTTCTATTATTTTCTTTAGAAAATTGCCGAATACCATCGAAGAGGGCGAATTATTTGGCAAAGGTGAACGCATGTTTGACTTCCCGTGCCTAAGAAAATCTCGTTCGAATTCTATTAATTCGAATATTCAAAATGGAAAGCAATTAGAGCCTGTAATACAAAACGAAATGGTTCAACTTACAAAGTCTGAAATAAAATTAGCTGAAATTAGTTAAAATCTATATAAGCACCGAATAGATATTCAATTTCAATCATATAAAGTTGCTGTTTCTGTATCTTAACTTTTCAGCATCGTTAAGAGCATTGATGATTTGTGCTAAGAAAAATACACATCTGCTAATGTCGAGCATGTTGGACGCTTTGCTATACTAGGCTCAGCAGTGTGCACACCGATCTTCGTAAGGTCAGACTCGGTTGATTCTAAGAACACGTTTTACAACCTTCTCGACATCACAATTAATTCTATACTAGATGACCTTAATGAATAGATTATACTAGGCTCAGCAGTGTACACGCCGATCTTCGTAAGGACAGACTCGGTTGATTCTAAGAACAAGCTTTACAACCTTCTCGACAGCACAATTAATTTTGAACTAGATACTACTTAATGCATAGATTAACAATTAACAACAGAAGATTTATGGGTCGATACGTGTTGGCATCCGCCAGGAACAACAACGGCTACTCAATCTCCCGAGAACAGCATATATCCTGATTAGCACACCTGAATTCACTGAATTAACTGTCTCATACACGAACGAGAGCATAGATGAGCCAATGTGTACAGCGATCACAAACTTCATGAAACAGAAGACTACAGCAACGTTAAAAGATCTTCAACCTAGACGACCTGAAAACACCGGCCATGCTCCAATTGTACCAGAAAGAATTGTTTTCTACCCTCCGCGTCACAATTTAACTTCAACGTAGAATCAAATCCAAAAAGCATGCTCTAAAGCAGTGAAAGAGTTCTTCGAAGTCCATGACACTGAGTTGGATAGTATGCCTCCAGTTCGTGTCACTATACAAATTTTAAGCGAATATGTTTGAAGACCTAAATTGTACACGTAATGACTTTAATTTTCTTTGTACATATAGATATATAAAAAAGCATGCTCTAAAGCAGTGAAAGAGTTCTTCGAAGTCCATGACACTGAGCCAGAAACTCCAGTCATTCTCAACACCGCATAGCTTTCAAACCTCAGCAGTAGCCTTTCCAATGATCCACATAAGCAGAGGTGTCCAACAAGAGTCCTCGATGAGGTTCAAAAAATGCGGAAGTGCCATAAGGGTGTAGTCGAGACTAAATCAGAAGCAAAGCCACTTAAACTATGCTGACTATGCTATGATGTTTGTGCAACCGGTCTTAAAATGGAGCTCTTCAATACGAAGTTTATGCTGCATCAACAACTTTAACAGCTAGCAGAACCACTGACTATCAAACTCAGCTATAACACCATTATAACTATTGAAGATATTGACATTTCTTTGCAGCCACTTTACATCAGATGTGATGCTTTGCTTCTCGAAACCTGGACAAAGTATGGCTCTCGTATATGCTTTTATTGAGATCGAAAATAAAAATATTTAACACCATCCAATTATATGGTTTCAGACATGATTGACGTGCAGCTTCAATATTTTGTCAACAATTGACTGCCGAATCGATCTCAATCGCTGCCGTATAGCAAGCAGAACATCTAAACAACATCGCAATAAAAATGTGCAAGCGCAGTATGTAACAACTTGCCCGAAGACGACAACATTGCGAAGATGTCTGTTGACGGCAATCATGCGTTTGTACTGTCCACTCTAAAATCGGGTCAGGACAGCGTGGAGTGCATTAAGAGCTCCAGCAGTTGATAGAAGTCGTTAAAGAGCAATGTTTTTCACTCTATGATTCAACTAGGAGCGATACTTTAAGACACTTTAAATATAAGATTTAAAATATCAAGGAATCTTAAAAAAAATGTTGAAGAAGTGAAATTTCATAGGGGTTGAATTTCTAGAGATTGGAGAGTATTTATTCCATTTATTTTTTATTCTGTTTCTATTTCACTGTTTGAGGGATTCACAATGTTGACGGTATTAAGTATCCAGCTGTGTAGCTGTTGCGTTGCCAGATTCCTCTGAGTTTTCACTTTCTGAACATAATTAATAGACAGACGACTAGTTATGGTTGATAAAAATGTCGCTTCTTGAAAGAGGTTCTTAAATGGCTCGACAGCTGGTTCTGTCCAACTTAAGAACTAGTTAACTTAGAGCCCCACCTAGGATGCTTTTCATTAGTTTATAAATAAATGTAATAATTCTTTAAGATACTCTAGATAGATTAGATTTGGGAGATCTTATAAATTGACTTCGGTGGAAGAAGTGGTAATGTAAATTGCTGACATTAATTAGCACTGACCATGTATATCTGTTCGTGATTGTAAGTTTTTATATGAAAAAATTTTAAGTCACACAGATTTTTGTCTAACTCTTATAAAATATTCCATATACATATGTAACTCAAATCCCACTACTCTCAGAGTTTTTGTATGAAAAATGTTTTATTTGTTTTTTTATTTACCCAGAAACTGCCAAAATTTGTATATCTTGCATGATTCCTAAGAAAATATTCCATATAAACCAATAAAGAATCATTTGAAAAGTTAGCCCTCGACTTGACTCCAGCATTCTCATTTCATGTCTGTTTGCAAAACAGAGTCTAATGGTTTTTGATTTTGAAAATTAGGATTGATAGAATTCGAACGAGTTTTTCTAAGGCAAGGAAAGTCAAACATGCGTTCATCTCTGCCAAATAATTCGCCCTCTTCGATGGCATTCGGCAACTTTCTAAAGAAAAAAATAGAAAAATTATTTACAGCAGTATTACAGAATTATTATTATTAATTACCTATTAAGCGTCTCTGGGCGGTGCAGCTTTATAGTAGTTGCCCAATAGCAGTACGTAGGGTGATAGTGCGGATGCTGCGAAACCTGCTACATGTACCGCGCCCACAGCACGACCACGCACACTGGTGGGAATCAGTTCTACAGAATAAAGCGCGGCAGAGCCATATGATATACCAACACCAAAGCGTGCAATAAGCGCAAGACCAACAAGCAATATATTATGCTGGTTATGCAACTTATAGGCGACCACTAAGCCGGAAGTTATGGTGAAAATGCCAGCGAATAACATGGAACCTGATGACATTGCCTTCCGTCCTACGCGATCTTGTAGTAGTATCATTAAGATGCAGGAAGGTACTAGCGTGAGTCCATTCAGTGATAGCATTAGAATCGGCGATATGCCCATGCCTTCGACGTGGCGTGGAACCGCATCATAGCAGAGTGTGATGACAATACTAAAGTGAAAAATGACTTTTTGTAGAAGATATTTTGGAAGATATTTTTTAACTTACGATTTAAAGAAGAGTATCAAAGTTATTTTGCGCATGCGTGGCGTCTTAAACATATCAGCAAGTTTCGGCTCCTTCTTGCCAGAACATAATTCTTTATTTTGCTGCTGTTCAACGCAACACTTTTCGAACTGCTTCAAATCTGCTGCCGCCAATTGGCGTCCATTGAAGTTTGCAATACGTGTCACGTGTAATAAGCCACTGTGCGCTCTCCTGCACTACAAATGGAAAGAGCAGCACCAACAGAACTGGTAAACTGGTAAAAAAAAGAAAACGCCTCCAATCGCCCATTAAAACTGCCAGCCAAGGTGTTACAACCAATCCAAGTGAAAAGAATGTGCCAACAACGGCATTCATACATTTCGAACGCTTTGAGGCTGGCAAATACTCCAATACTAAAATATAAAAAGTATTAGTTTGCATTAGTAGTGAACTCAATAGTACCTACCAATTATCTGCATTAGATAATAGTTCGTTTCTGCTGCCATTCCATATGGTCAAGAATTCACCCAAACATGCGCTCATGTTTGAAACAATTAATGCTGGCAAACGTCCGATCTTATCGGATAGCATTCCGAAAAGAAGTGTGCCCACTAAGGAGCCCACAAAGAAAAACGATTGTCCAACTCGCGGCTTATACGCAGCATTGCACACCCAGTTTAGCTGTTAAATAAATAATTGTTTTGTATATATTTTGAATGAATTTCGTATAGTATCCCTCCGCTAGTAACAAATAAATATTCTTTGTGAATTTGCATTTAGAAAGAAAAGCATTTTGGCTTTTGTTCAAAATAAGTTCCACTTTGAAAAATAACCTTTCGCTGGAACAGTTGAACCCAAACAACACGCACCGTATTTTGAACTACCCTTCAAGCTGTCTCTGAATTTCGAAACCTAGCTACTCTATTTTGATAGTTCTGAGCTGTTGGCTGTTTGTGGTGGATTTGGCTCTACATTTTCTTGTATGCGATGTATTTCACGACTTGTTTCACTCTCTTGAATGCTTTTTGTATAGTTTCACATTGGAATAACCATTGATGCTGAGCAAAACAAAAACAAACAAAAAATTTGCCTAAAAGTATGCAACACTAAAAGAATTTAGAGTAACAATTCTCCCGAAATATTGAAAACAACAACAAAAATGCACAAGTATTTAAGTAAGATTGTTTGAACAGCTGAAAAGCGTAGACACACAAACACACAAAGAGCAAAATGAAAAAAAAAATAAAAAAAAAAATTAAACGTTTAAAATAAATAGCAAATATTTAACATAATTTAATAATAATTATTAATCACGACTTCAAAAAATTTATAAAACTTTAAATAATTACATTAATAGTATTTGCGATTAGAAATTCGAATTAAAATTTATAAATAATTCGATAAAAAGATATGCACACAAAAATATATCAACCCCACTAAATGAGTACAAAGTGATCAATGCAAATTATTAATATTGACATCAGCTGAGTACGGAACCCACACCATTAAGGTAATATTTTAGTTCTTAATACACTTCTTTGCTAGTCGGGCGGTATTCATCGAGGCATTATCATATTGAAATGTCCAAGGTAATCGCTCAAAAATGTTAGAAAAGTGTGGAAATACCTTTTGGAGTAACCGTTTGCAGCTGTGGCATTCATCTTAGGTTTTATCCAAGTCTTCCCGATTTACTTTCAATTGAACATATAAATTATTTCCATTCAAATGCAAATAAGACGAATCAATCTGTTCGTATGGAACAAAGAGATATAATGAATTTGACAACTTTCTTTTGAAAATATAATATTATTTCCTGAAAACTTTTCATAAGGAAAAAAGGTAGAAACAATAACACATATTTATCTTTCTAATCCTGAATGAAAGTCACAATGTTCCTTTAGAATATTTCATTTGCCGAGCAACTTTCTCTCGAAATCTTTTTCGCACTAAGCCCATATTTTATTTTAAAAATTTTCTAAATCGAGTCATTCGGTTTCAAGCCACGCGACGCCACAAACATTCATAAGAAACTTTCAGTTACGTACTTCTCTGCGACGTTGTATGATCCAATTCCTATTAATGAAATAACATACATAGAAAGAGCCCATTCCTAGTGTACCAGTCCTACTCTCCCGTATAATTTTTTTTTTGTATTTTCTAAGTTTTCCTGATGCCATTTACCCATGTAACAAATTGCACCCAACATTAAAATCTTTTGTACATTTATTTTCTTAATTGAAATGATTTTAATATAAATTAAACCTAATCAAATAAAAAAATAAAAATAACTTTGCAGAGTAATATTTGTTGATATATTTTTTTTTTTTATTTGTTTAACATTTTAAATAAAAAGTTGAAATTATGAAATTTTGTCGTTTGTACAAACAATCAACGTACGATGGTTGCATAGATACTTTTTTACTGAGCTGCAAACAAAAAAAAATAATAAAGAACAATGAAAAAGGTGTTGAAGATATGACAGATGTTTCTGCATTAGGCGATGGCATTAATTTTTTATTATTCTTACAAAATTTTGAATGTATTAATTAATTTTACTTAGTCTGCGACTTAAATCAAATAACACAAGTTCGATTGACAACTTAAAACTTTATTGAATCAAATTACAATACAGACTAAAACTAAATGCTATGTAAACTCTTTTATATATTTTAGAACCAATTCCAGCGACAGCTTCTGTTGACGTCAGCTCTTGTTAGCAAAATTATGCTTTGTGTTGCAATCTCAGCAGTCTTAGCCGCTGTTACTCTTTTCATTTCTTTAAATAAAATATATTGTATCTATTTAAATAAATTAATAAATATTTAAATAAATACATATTTTATCTAAACTACAAAATAATCAAATCAGTAGACTTGTTTGCTCTGAATCGTGCTTCTATCAGCCGCATTTGTGAAACCAGCTGCTCTTGCATGCATTAGAAACTTGTTAGCCATTGATGAGTTTAGACGCGTTTCGCATTTCGTTGATCCAGCAATATTGCTGTGCAGAAATTTAAAAATTATTACGTAATAATAATAATTAATACTGAAAGATACAGATTAGTAAAGAAAACAAAATGAATTTCAAAGAAATTCTAGAGAAATGTGGCAGTTTTAATCGTTATCAATTTATGATGCTTGGACTGTTGGGGTTTATCAATATAATCACCGCAATACATTATTTTAGTCAGACTGTGATAAGTTTTACGCCCAACCATTGGTGTTATCATGAAGAATTGAGTAATAAATCATTTGAAGAGATCGCAGCCATCTATACAAACTATTCAAATCCAGCATGCACATGTCTTGAGTTGGCGAATGGTGTTGCATGGACCAAATCCGATGAGGCTTGTCAACAATGGATTTTCGATTATAATTATGGCTATAAAAGCATGAATACCGAGGTTTGTTAGAAACGAAAGTAAATTATTCATCTATGAATTGTATTAGATTAAGCAATTAATAATTTTTGTATGTGATTTTTTTTTTTAATATTTAATTTAAATTTGCAAACTTTCTTTTGACAATAAACAAATTGATTAAGCTGAACAGTATTGATTTTGCCCAAGTGAACTCAACCCATATAATTTTCTTATAATTAGTTATTTTGAAGCTTTTTAGTTTTTAATTTGCAAGTCTTTGAGGGAGGTCCAACACGTGAAATCCTTTTAGACGTCTAACGTCCCAAATATTATTAAAGAGGTCTGATGCCAAGTTAGGATTGTGTTTTGGCAATCTGCTTATATAATTCTACTTATTTCGTCTCTAAAAAAAGAGATGTTAAGGTGTTTGTGAATATTGAAATTACTCATGAACCAAGGAGCACCTGCTATAGTCCGTAGTGTTTCAGGCTGATATCTTTGCAGGATTTCTATGTTTGAATTGCTTGCCGTTCTTCACAGTTTCGTGTCATATGTCCATTAGGGCTTAAGAATTTTATTTTCCAAGCTAAGTTGAGAGCGTGGTCCTAATAGCCAGTGCATTTTTCTGTTTTTTGCTTTTAGCTGCATTAGCTTTGATTTAATGTGAGCCTTGCTAGTAAGTCTCCGGTCTAAGTGCGCTCCCAAAATATTTTACAGACTTTTTAACTTTTTAACTGATACCAAAGCCATTTAAACTTACTGACGGGAAGTTTTCTATTCTTAAATAAAATGTTATTTGAACTGATTTTACAATCATTTTTCGACCATGATAAGTTCTTCTTGCAAGTGGCATGAGCCATTGGCATGATTCTTGCTTGTAGCGATGTTGGTGGTATCATCAGCATAAGTTGCTACCATAACATTATCTCTGACAGTTATGTTAGCTGTGAAAATTGTGTATAAGACTGGGCCCAACACGCTTCCATGTAGTACTCCAACATTAATAGTGTACAGTTTAGACGACTCATTTTGTTCTTGGACATAGAAAGTTCGATTACTGAGGTAAGATTTAATAATTAAGAAATATAGTGCAGCAAGCCATTTTCTTGATGCCAGACTCTATCAAATTTCTGTTTAAAATCTAAAAAGACGCCTACGCAATATTCCTTACATTCAAACGCATTTACGATAGCTTTTGCCATTCGATGAGATTGCTCAATAGTTCCATGCCCTCATCTGATGATCGGGTATGACCACAGTTGAAATTCTTCTAAAAAGTATTTTCTCAATTACTTAAGAGAATGTCACAAGCAAACTACTGGGACGGTATGACGACGTGCAGCCTACCGGTTTATTCGGTTTTGGAAGCATAATTACTTCAGCACATTTCCAGTGACTCGGGAAGTAGTCTAGTCTAAGCATAGCATTGATATGTACGTGAACAATCTGATATATTTTTCAGGCAAGTTCTTAATAGTGATTCAATAAATTTCATCATATACTGGAGATTTTTTGAGTCTTTATCTTTTTTTGAGTCTTTATCTCAACTTGTACTTCTGGGAAAGTGGTATAACGTATTAGCTAACTCATATGGCATGGCGAGTTTAAAAAGTTGTTCACTTCAGAAACTGTCTCTGCATCGAACTCTGAGTGTAATTGTTCCGCAAACGCTTCTGCATTTTTCTTAATACTTCAGCAACATTGCCCATTAACGTTAACCATTGTAGTTTATCATTTGGTGAGAATAGCTAATTGCATTCCAAAGGCTAAAGTCAAGGTCGGCTGTAAATGGATCAAGATTTTGTAGGCAGTTTGATACAGATTCATTTTTTAATTTTCCATATTCTTCTGTTTAAATCCATTGCAGCCTTATTATATCTCCTTTTGTTACTGATTTATTTTTGTAATTTATTTAAAAAAATCTTCTCGAATAATTTATTTAATAGCTAAACTGGGTATGCGATGCTGCTTATAAGCCGCGAGTTGGACAATCGTTTTTCTTTGTGGGCATGATGATAGGCACACTACTATTTGGATGGCTCTCCGATAAGTTCGGACGTTTGCCAATATTAATTGTTTCCAACTTTTCCGCATTTTTGGGTGAATTCTTGACCATGTTCGCCAGCACAGTACCAATCTTCTCGACATTCCGTTTTATATCTGGACTGGCAGCAGATATGAACTATTATCTAATGCAGATAATTGGTAGGTACTACTCAATGCTTAATAAGTGCAAACTAATCCGCTTTTTATTTTAGTATTGGAATATGTGCCAGCCTCAAAGCGTGCAAAATGCATAAATGCTGCGAAATGCATATTTCTTACACTTGGCCTAGTGGCAGCACCTTGGCTGGCAGTTTTAATGGGCGATTGGAAACGTTTTCTTTTTGTTACCAGTTTACCAGTTCTGCTAGTGTTGCTCTTTCCATTTGTAGTGCAGGAGAGCGCACAGTGGCTTATAACACGTGGCAATATAGACGAAGCTATGCGTTGTTTGACACGTATTGCAAAATTCAATGGACGCAAATTGGCGGCAACAGATTGTATGCAATTTAGTAAACATTGCGAGCAGCAGCAAGAACATAAAGAATTTGGTTGTGGCAAGAAGCAGCCGAAACTTGCTGATGTATTCAAAACGCCACGCATGCGCAAAATAACTTTGATACTCTTCTTTAAATCGTAAGTTAACAAATATCTTCCGAGACAACTTTAACTAAAAGGTTTTTTTCACTTTAGTATTGTCATCACACTCTGCTATGATGCGGTTGCACGCAACGTCGAAGGCATGGGCATAACACCGATGCTAATGATGTCGCTCAATGGACTCATGCCAATACCTGCGAGCTTATTATTAATACTACTACAAGATCGCGTAGGACGGAAGGCAATGTCATCAGGTTCCATGTTATTCGCTGGCATTTTCACCATAACTTCCGGCTTAGTGGTCGCCTATAAGTTGCATAACCAGCATAATATACTGCTTGTTGGTCTTGCGCTCATTGCACGCTTTGGTGTTGGTATATCATATGGCTCTGCCGCGCTTTATGCTGTAGAACTGATTCCCACCAGTGTGCGTGGTCGTGCTGTGGACGCGGTACATGTAGCAGGTTTCGCAGCATCCTCACTATCACCCTCTGTGCTGCTATTGGGCACATACTATAAAGCAGCACCGCCCATCATACTGTGTGCTTTATTTTTTATGGGTTCATTTGTTTGTCTACTCCTGCCAGAGACGCTTAATAGGTAATTAGTAATAATAATTAATAATAATAATAATTAATTATTCGATTGTTTGCTACAGAAAGTTGCCGAATACCATTGAAGAAGGCGAATTGTTTGGCAAAAGTGAACGCATGTTTGACTTTCCCTGCCGGAGAAAAACACGTTCGAATTCTTTCAATTCTAATATTCAAAATGAAAAACAATTAGAAACCGAAATGGCTCAACTGACAAAGCCGGAAATGAATTTATCTAATTAATGTCTGCATATGAACCACAGATATGTTCAATCTTCGCTAACGAAAGTGTCTAAAGCTGAAAGTAAGAAAGCGTCAGCCTTCGATCAAGCAGAAAGGATGGGTTTTTTAAGAAAAAGAAAAGTCATGCAAATGGAATGGAATTGTAAATAGTAAACATGCAAGTTAGTTTAGACTCTTGATAGGTATTTTGTATACGAAATTAAACAAAAAAGAAACATGGATCTTCAAAATTTATTTTAAATTCTTACATATGCTGCCAACATATGTTTACATACTAAGTCATTTTATATTTTAAGTTTGTTGGATTTTTAGCTATCGAAGAAATGGATCAAAAATCTTAAATTTTGGATGGAAAATAAAATATATTGCTTCAACACACTTCAAATATTTACTGTGGCATTTGAGTTGCGTTTACTTTACTTTACTAAATAAAAATTATTAAAAATTTAATCATAATAGCTACTGTAAGGAGAAATTAATGCGTTTTTGGATGAAGGATTGGTTTTAAGAATAAGTTCGATCTAGTCGAAAGAGAAAAGTACAATGATGAACCAATTTCAGCATATCATATCATATATATATATTTTTTAACTCCATTTTATTAACTACAAACTGTTCTTTTTATGACTAAATCTTACATAAAACAAAAATAAAAATAATTTTAGTGTTGACGACTGCGTATATCGGCAGTTCGATGGGTAAAGTCTTCTTGGCGATGCCTTCTTAGTCTTCTTGTGTGAATGAGGTTGCTAGCTAGTTGTGCTGCTAGTGGGTTTGGATGTGCGATTAGTCGGATTCGGTAGTTTCTGCTGATTTGAACTAACTCTTCAAGAACCGTTGGTGGATTATTGAGTTGCTTATGTACCATGGAGTATTTATGCAAAGGCGGAGAAGTTTGGACTGAAATCTTTGAAGGATATCCAGATAGGATCTTGAAGCAGAGCCATAAATTTCAATTCCATAAGTCCATTTTGGTTTTAATTTATTTATTTATTATTAAGTAGTAGGCACTGCGACCTTACAGGTCTATTGTGCCCTAACAGTTGTTGACTTACAGCAACTCATCCAGCTCTACTATCCTGAAAAAGGCCACTAGGGTTTTGGAATTAAATGCATGCACCGCCCTTCCTGTCTCTTGGTAATTACCAAGATAT
The DNA here is from genome assembly GCA_035044805.1 of Leucophenga maculata. NCBI lineage: Eukaryota > Metazoa > Arthropoda > Insecta > Diptera > Drosophilidae > Leucophenga > Leucophenga maculata. The sequence goes on along the minus strand of JAWNNP010002976.1, from coordinate 113,504 downwards.
ATGTGCCTGGTTTGGGTCAGAGCTGGGCAGTTCCACAGGATATGCTCCGGAGTTTCGTCATCCTCCAGACAGAATCTGCAAGTGCTATCACTTTCGATTCCGATTTTACACAAGTGTCTTCTAAGTCTACAGTGTCCGGTCAGGAAGCCCGAAATCATTCTTAGATCTTTCCTTTTAAGACCGTTGCAAATTTTCGATCTCTTTTTGTTGTAAGAGCCTAATAGTTTTTTGCTTTGTTTTAGTCCTTCACATTTTTCCCAGAAAAAGTCTCTTGCTTTCTTTTCTTTCTCTTTTACCAGGATTCTCATTGATACTGGTCCGAGTCCGCAGAAAGGCTCTGGACCCATAAAAGGGGACGCTGCCCCTCTCCTGGCCAAGTCAGCTGCTTGCAAGTTTCCTGGTATGCCCGCATGTCCGGGTACCCAGTATAGAGTGATCTTATTAAATTTTCCTAGTTTATTTAATTTACCTTTGCATTCCATGACCAGTTTGGATTTGATCATAGGCGAACTTACTGCTTTAATAGCCACCTGGCTATCGGAGAAGATAGCGATTCTTTGGTTCTTGTAAGCCCTATTTAAATTAAATTGAGCACATCTTTCTATTGCATATATTTCTGCCCGAAAGATACTTGTAAATGTCCCTAGTAATTCGAAGTATTTAGTGCGTGGTCCGAAGACTCCCACTCCACTTCCTTCGTCTGTTAGGGAACCATCTGTGTACCAGCTAATTGCTCCTGGTTTGATATTGTAATTCAGCGTTATGTTTCCCCATTCTTCTTTATTGCTGAGCCCTACTTTGAATCTTCTTGTGAAGTTGTTCATTATGCCTAGGTTGTCACTAGGGTATTGCAGGAGTGGGTGTACGTCTTTCATGCTAGTGTTAATTCTTCCTACCCTAGCAATGGCTCTGTCAGCCTGTTGTTGGATATGAAGATGCTGCGGCATTAGATTTAATAGCACGTCTAATGTCACACTAGGACAGGTTTGCATTGCTCCTGTTATAGTTATACAAGCTAACCTTTGAACTTTGTTCAGTTGAATTCTAGTTGTTGTCAGTTTTGCTCTATCCGCCCAGACAATGGCTCCATATGTTATTATTGGTCTGACCATTGTGAGATACATCCATTTTATTATTTTGGGGTTACACCCACAGTTCTTACCTGCAATGACTCTGCAAGTCATCATTGCCATTGTAGCTTTCCTCACTACGTGTTCTAAGTGAGTCTTCCATGTGGTACGCTTGTCAAATATTACTCCTAGGTATTTTACCTCCTTGGAGAATTCGATCAGCGCGCCATTCACCCATATTGGCTTGAGTAACTTCATCTTATACTTCCTAGAGAAAGGAACAATAGTAGTTTTAGATGGGTTAATACTCAGTCCTACCTTAGAGCACCAAGATCTTGTGATGTTAATGCTCATCTTGGTTTGATCACATAGTGTGTCTTCATGCTTCCCCATGCAGATAATAACTATGTCGTCCGCATAGCCTTGACATGTGATACCATTATCTGTAAGGAGCTCTAATAATTCATTCACCACCAAAAACCACAGGAGAGGTGATAAAACGCCCCCCTATGGGCATCTTTTCGTGGTTTTGACTATAATTTTTTTATCAGGTAGGCTAGTCTCGACTGTTCTGGAGTCCAGTAACTGTACTAACTATTTGATAAGATAAGGATCTATACTCCTCTTGTTAAGTGCCTTTGCAACTTCCGTGTGTGATGTTTTGTCAAAGCACAAATGGCTGTTCCTTTGTCCTTTATGGCATTTCGAATAAGGGTGTCTAGCTGGTATAGGGCATAGGATATAGGAGTTACACCCAAGGAGCTAAAGAGATCTAAGTCTCAGGCCAAGTTGTTTACGCTTTGTAAATATGTGTTTGCGCATAGCATGAAGATTTATTACTTTTTATATTATTAAATGTTGCTTTAACTTCTCCATTGATGGGTTTGTGGTGGGAAACGGTTAACAGATGCTGAGCAAAGATTTCTGCTTTATCCTTTTCAATCCTTGTCCAATCTCCAGTTCTCTTTTTATTTGGTGGCACATAAGAAATAACTTGACCAATGTTTTTTGTGGCTTTCCCGAGTCAGTAATCCGTCGCTTTTATAGATGATAAGCCAACAAGATATATGTTGAGCTCAGCATTTTTCTTCTCCTTTAGAAATGTTTTTAAGCTTTTTACGGCTTGATTGAAGCGCCTCTTATCTTATTTGAAACATTTAGAGATTCAAAGAGGAAATTCGGTATACATCTAATAAGATATGGAATAGTAAGATCACACAATAAGATTGGTCAAATTCGAAGCGGGTGATGCCCCACCCCAATAAAAGTATTTACAGAAAATTCGTCATATTTGCACATCTATTTAAGATACAGCAATAAAATTTGGTGTAAAAGGGATTGGAGGAAGTAAGATCACATCATAAGTTTGGAGAAATAAACATATCTTTGCAACTATTTGAGGTGCGGAGATGAAATTTGGAATACATGTGAATTGGATAGGGAGATAGATGTAATCCTACCTTATTTGGACAAAACTGTTGATGTTAATCTAAGAAATTAACGTCAAATTTTATGTATTTTACTACGATTCTAATAAAATATGTCAAGTAGGCCCAGCTCGAACAACTGGATGAGGTAGCCGTACTACAAAATTTTAAATTTTTTTGATTTTCAGTAAGAAAAACATTTTTTTGTAGTTTTGTTTAGCTTGAAACGACAAATTCTTTTTTCTTATATTAATACCGATAAAAAAAAATCACAAAGATGAATATAGGAATATGTACTCCATCCAAATATATGGTTCAATGGGCGTACGATGTACAGCGAGATTTCTTTCTTTCATTTAAAGTAAAATTTCTCATCAAAGCATTTGCTCAGCAACACTCGCTTGGCAAAATGATTAAGGATTTTTAATTTCTGCGTTAATATCTTTAATGATTCTCTTCTAAACTGTTTAGCCATGAGTCAGAACAGTAAAGCAGATATATAGGAAACGAACTAAGTCTAACGCTGGCTAGATATATTGACTAGTTCACGCGTGTAACTACTGCTGGAAGGATGTGAAATAAAACACTGTGTATCAACATCATACAATCCGACCATATAACTAATTCAGAAATAGAATATAGCACACGCTTTTCTTACATCACATCTAGGTTTAAAATAATGTCTTCTTCATGTGGTCTTCTTGGACATTATCTTCGCATAAATTTTTTTTCAACAATATTACTCAGCAAAAACGGTAACAGTTTGATTTGTAATTCGCATTCACCTATGCTGCTACCTTGATTGAACCTTTGCTAAATTTCAGTAGAATCGTTTTAAGTGAAATGAAGTAGTAGACAGGGAATAAGACTCCTTCGTGGCATGTTGCTCTGCCTTTCAAACTCGTCAACACGTACTAAAAGCTGCCACTGCATAAGATCGCTGAAATCTATAAGCTTAGACACATTCCCCCAACTGATGTGCACAGCATACACGCCAAAAATTACCAAAACACTTTATTTCAAATACAGACAAAGCAAAAAACAAAAACAACTCTCTCTCTCTCAAAAAAAAAAAACATTTAACATTTTGTTTGAACACATTCAAAGCTTTTGTTAGCTTTCAATTAAGGCCAATGTAAAAACTCTTGAAATAAAGAAGAAAAAGAAAAAAAAGCAGACCATTCGATTATCACTGTCTATGGCAACACTTTGTCGCGCACGTTGGCCCTTTCCACTAATTCGGACGCCCACTGTAATAAAGCAATCAATCCAAAAATTTCCCAAAAAAGACAAAACGAAAAACACTAAAAATTTGTTTGAAAAGCTGCGCAACTGCTGGAACGAACTGCCAGGATAACATTGCCAGTTGATGGCATTAGCGAACCAAAGCGTTCTACCAATACAAAAGGCGAAATACAAAACGAAAACTTAATAGTAGCGCATACTTTTGTGCGTATGTGTGTGTGCATGCCAGGACATGTGCTTGTCGCTGTTTTGTTTGCACAATGTCGGCGCATTTTTGTGCTATTTTTGTGTACAATTTTTCCCCTGCGAGTGAAGCCTGTGAACATTTTCAACCGCTTTCAATCATCAACGGCAGACTGCTGATGACTATTGCTACCCATACTCGCAAAACCTTTGACATGGCCTCGGCATTTTGGTTTTGTAGTACATCAACACTTTGTAACTCACAAATAAAAAAAAAAAAAAAAAAAAAAATCAACAACAAAAAAATTTGGTAGGTAAAATGTTAAAACAAACAAAACTGTGCCAGTGTCTGGCAAAGTCAGCATAGTTTTTTATTTCGTTTTTTTGAATCCCTACGCCTTTGTGCAATATTTGTTTGGCAATGAATTTAATTGATGTTCACAGCTACCACGAGTACGAGTAGCCAAGAAAAAAGCCGCATACGCTTTTCTGCCTGTATGCACATGAAACAATTTAATTTCATTGAGTGGTGTACATTCTACTTCCGTAAACTCTCGAAATTAAAATAAACCCAATAACAAAAAAACAAAAATGAAATATTTAACGCAATTCATGCACAATTTAAGTGTCACATTTTGCCTAAAGGCAACTTGACAACTGTTGATTTAAGCGCTTACCATCTACAAACCACAAAAGAAACAAAAGAAAAAATCAAATCACAAAACTGCTCCCCAAAAACTATTTTCTGCACATTTACTTCTCGGTTTGTTGCTTAATGTTTCTCGATTTTTGTTAATGGCCTCGAGTCCTGGCAGTGCTTGCGCTTAATTAAATAAATAAAAAGCCTGATTTCAACATTAAGCATATATGTTGCTTATTTACAAACAAATGCACACACACACACACTCTTAGAGGAGTATATTAGTACAGTCAGTGCTGGATTTGGGGTTGTCAGTCGCGTCGATTCTAACATTTGGGCGACATTTTTAAAGTTAAAGAAAAATGTTTCATATTAGCGAAGACATTGGACATTGGGTTGAAGCCGCTTTAGCCTCCTACGGCAGGAAGTGATGCCAAAGCTTTTGGGCGCTAATTGTAGCCTCTAGTGTGTTGGTTGATTGACTCTGTACCCATATGCATACACAGTGCAGAGCTACCTGTATCTTGTTTATTTTGGAGGGTGAAACAGTACGCCAGAGTGCTAATTCGTATGTCAAGAAGGAGCAACTAAGACCGCTAGACAGTTAACTTTTTGCTCAAACTTGCTCGGTGGTCTAAACACTCAGTCTTTCCAATCAATTATCGGAATTTCGTCACAGCGATTGACCCATCTGCTAAAACCATCCTGAAACTCTTGCGAAAGCTTCACTGCCTCTCTACAGCTCTTGACTTTCGAGCGCTTATGTAATTAGACCCTTTTTCGGATGCAACTGAAACCGATAAATCTGCATTAAACAGTCAACTGTGATACTCAACTTCTATCTAGCATCTTCAACTTCGACTATAAAATGGCGGCAGAGTAACTAAGACTTTAGCACAAGATACTGAGCCATTGGGAGTAGAGAATCTACCTTGTAAATCAAATACGTGCTGTACATCCAAAGAATTTCAAAACTTCTAAGAATCTGCTGAGCAACTCAAACTGGTTCTCTAGTACCATGGTTTTGTCTAAAGCCATGCCATTCTGCACATTTTTGCTACAGAGACTAATTAGCTGACAGATTTTGTCTGTAAGACTTAGAAAGAATCTCCTGCTCACCAGGTTTTGTATCCATCAAAATCACAGTTTAGTTCCATTTGAAATGATGTACATTACATACCTTTCCGGAAGTGCTTTGTGTGGCTTTGAGCCTATATTTCAGATCATACCTCAACTGTTGCAATGAATGAGATTGGCAGGTTAAACATTTCAACTTGCAAGAAGGACTTCGTATCACAAAGAATACATGAACTTGCTGTAATAAAATCCATGAAGTGCTGTTTCCATATATGAAACTGAACGACACCATGTGTTGGCCAGACATTTAATGGTGGAGTGCCTCTGAGATTGTCTTTGAATACGTCGTGTAGTGTTTATTTCTATCAACATTGCGAAGTAGGTCGTCAAAGAAATATATCTTAATATCACATAGTTTTTTCTATATGCTTTCTTATTTAGCTCAGTGCATATAAGTCTTGCTTTCCAACCCAGGGCCCGCTTCTGTCTTATTAGATCCAAAACAGCGCGTTTTAAAAGTGTGTTGGTTGAATTAGGAGGAAGTATGTCTTCATCTTCAATTATAAACGCTCGAATAAAAAAAAAATTGGTTGTTCAGTTGAAAAACTATTCATCAAAAGAATGACCATCAAAACTAACTACTTTAGTCTACCAAAGATACTGGATCCTTCGTTGAACATATTCAAATCACCAATCTGCTATAAATTTATGGCAGGCAGATAGTGTTGTTGATAGGGAAAGGGTCCTAGAAAGGTATAAAAGGGGCCTTGATCTGAAAAAGTATTCAAATCGGCCATATGCTTTCTTATTTTTTTTTTAATCATTCTAACAAGATATATGGACAAATATGGATGTTTCGTAAGATTTAATTTTAATTCGTATTTTCTTATTTCCTCAATTCAAATTTTCATACAATTCAATCCTCCTAGCTATGTCATTAGCCATACAGAATTACTATCAATCAAGACAAGTATCCAAGTAGCGTATCGTTGCGACATTTTAAAGGATGTATTCCTTAGCTGTGCTCCACAGAAGGGCCGATAATTCCACAAAAAATAATGTCTGGATAATATAAAACAATTGCAGATGCAATTTTTCTGACCACATCACAATAATGGCTAACATTTTTTTTTTGTTCTATTATGTATACTAGCGTCTCAAGGAGTATCAATATTTGGAGGCCCATATACAATCACTCAGTGATATGATATTGTTCTGGCATTATACACTTTTTTTTATTTAATTTAGTGATTATTCGAGTCGAACAAACAGGAAAAATGCTTTCGAGTTTACTTGACTTCGAGATAGTCCATCGAAAACGTTTTATTTAAACCAAAGACATGTAAGGCGGCAACAAGTACGGATCTAGAACGCAACTTGGAAGATAACTATTCGAAAAGATAAAGAAATAATCGTTACAAATTGTTTCATAAAGTTGAAATTTTAAAGAAGTTAGGTCCTGTGCAGATTAGATTGACGAAATATATTAAATCGTATATCTCCACTGTATCAATGCATGAATCGAATTAGTCAGTTGTACTAAACTAAGTTAGAACCGAGAATAAAGCAAATTTTTAGGCAATGGTGTAGCCAACTAAATCGTCTAAAACACACACACAGAAAATAAAGGGTAAACCCCTATATTCCTAGGTTTTAGTAATAAATGAAACCGAATATGAGCATAAAAAAATTTTATTTACCATTTTCCAGCCTTCTTGCACCTCCTCACGATGGCTGACATTTCAATTTCCAAGAAATGTCGAGTGTCTATTCCTATCATATTTGTTGGCGCTGAAACCAAAAATAAAGTCGCCCCCTCCTTCAACCCCTACAACCCGGCTTCCCTTGGGAGGAGTTGAAATTTCATTTTTATCGGTAATTGGGCTGTTATTTATTTTTCCACATTTGAACCAAAAAAAACTAGAAAGACATCCATGTTTACACAATTACACAGTTTTTTATTTCCTCTTTGTAGTTTGGACTTGTTTTTGGCTAAAAAATTCTTTACTTCAATCGCAGCTACAGAATTTTTTGTAAATTTCATCAGGATGTACAAGGAAGCTTTCCCTTCTTTGTTCAAAGCTTTTACGAATTGCTTCATCAACCCAAGCTTTATGTGCAGTGGAGAAAGAAGAACCTTTTCCAGTGGTTCAAAAAGTTTGTTGAGAATATTTGCCGAGCCAAAATAGTTTTTAGTTGGTCATTGGATGTTATTTTAATAGATCTCGCAATCTTGACTACTTCAAAGGCACAACAAATCTGAACATTGTGAACTCACCTCGTTGTCCCAAAAGAATTGTTTCAAGTACCAGCCTCAAAGAATTAAAGTCTGGCAAATTTACGGAATGGGCTATTGGGATAAAGGGTCATTAGGATCATTAGTGTTGTGCAAGGATACTGTTTTCAGGCGGATGGAAAAGTTGATGAATTGTCACCGGTCTTCACTCTGCTGAATATTTGTGCAGTAGGCAAGATATTCTTCTTTCTTGAAATAGCTATGAAATTCTCTCTTCCGATTTCTGAAAGAAGCCAAATGTTCATCCTTTTTGAGGCAAGGTACTCCGCCGCAACTCAAGACCACAAAATTCTTACCACATTATCCAGCGTTGCCTGTTCCCATAGTTTTATAGGCTGTTATTGAATCATCCACAGAAGATCGAGACGTAGAAACATTGTTTGTAATACTTATCATCCAATAAATAATTACAAATATCTCAAAGCAGGCATGGTCAAAGTGATACCTTAGAAAAATTTATACTCTAATACTCTATCAATGCTTCATAGGTTCGACGTTACTGATAAACCTCCTCAAACGATTTCTGCAGAAGTACAGCATATATTATGTTACTACAGGGATTGTCTAGATCTACGTTTAAATACCTAGAGTCACTTCCCCAAAGCTACATCAGAAATCTTTAGCTCCGAAGAACAAATGGATTATTATTATTTATAATCTTAGAAAATTAATTGTGGTCAACTTTTCTGCATACGATTCTGATCCAATACGACAATGTCTTACCTGTTTGTTCGATTTGAGCATTGCAAGCGACTCTTTGTAAAATATTTTATCACAATTGTAAAAGCGCCCCCCAGCAGCAATTTTAGCGCCGGTCTCCAACAAATCTAAATTCAGCCCTGACTATAATATAGTCAAGTGCTACATGCTCAAGGCTAAATGACTCAATGACATGTAAGAATTAATGAAGTTTCAGCACGAAAAATTAAACAGCAAACGTTTGCATGGGGTGAGTGCCACGCGGTGAATGTTTGAGAGTTTGCTTATTTACTTTTGTAAGCAATTGTCACTTTTATGAAATGTTGTGTGTCTTTGTGTTTTTTTTTTGGGCTTTTGAAATGTTACCACGTTAACATTGCTGCTAAATGAAAGTGAAATGAAATGACTTTCATTTATGTTCGGCTGATAGATACTGCCAAAACGTTGAACTCATCAAATCAAGCTGAAATGAAACTTGTAGCTTTTTAATCAATTATATTGATTTAATTTGCAACTTTTGCTAGCTACGAATGGTCCCAATTATACCAAAAAATTGTTTACTGGGCTACCTTCTGCGGCGCCCCAAAAATACATTCGCTACACAACTTGTATAGAAGTTCAAGCAGAATGCATATATTTTATATTTGTCACATGTGCGTGTAGTTGAACAGTTTGCCACACTACTTCATTATTATATATTATAATCAGCATTAAGCACTGTGCTATATACTCTATTGTATGTGTATATAATATGTCACATAGCTTATTATTAATAATAGACTCCAACTCCGGCCGTGCAGGCAGATAACAACCGCTTTAATCGCTCAGAGGAGTACATAGCAAATGCACGCAAATACTCCAAAGCAGAAATACACAAGCCTGGAGAACTGCGAATACAGCCTACACTACTTGACTAATTACTAATTTGGCCACAGGTTAAATGGCATATTACGCATAAATCACTTTAGGAACACACAAACGAAACTCAAATCAACACACACAACACATTTGTAGAGGTTTCAGCGTATATTTGTGGCGGAAAAAGCCACTCAAGTTGGTAAATTGAATTTCTGCTTAAAGAATTCTGAGAAATTTTTATTTATTGATTTGTTTCTACTTAAATGATTCACAAAACAAAGGAAAAATGTTAATTATGATGGAATGGAAGCTCTGCTACGCTTTAAATGTAATTAAAAATAAAGGGCGCCTAGAGTAGACGTACCCAACTAAAACAGAATATTCAAAAAAATCTCATTCGAGTGACACAAACTATATATGGTCTTCCGCTTTCAAAAATTTTACATTTTGTACAGGTGCCAACAAAAATGTTGTGGATTTCTAGCGGTATATGTACTAAGAACTGTCCAAATAAGTCGACCGCGCTGTGGACCTAAAGAAACCCGAACCAATTAAAGATCTTTTCAAAGTTGGTAAAAGGCTACAGTAACAATGGAGGACTAGGTTACCTTGAAAATATTTATTTGATTCCAAATAAAGCAGCTTCCGACGAAGAATTGGTAGTGAATATCGGGAAGAAAGTGACGAAGATGATAAAATTAGTAATGGTAAGAATGCTGATGCAGAGATGATTGAGCAGGTCACAGAAGAACCTGATTAAAATGGTACTATAAAGCTGCTTGTGGCAGGATTAACATATACAACGAAGGACGATTGCATAATGTAATGCATAAAGTTTGTCAGTATTCGAGAACTCAAGTCGTGTTTTTCTTGTTCGTTCCTATTTGTTTCTCATTTCATTTTTGTGAGCCAACCAATAGCGGTTTGCTGACTCGTGGTATTACAATGCACCTTCATTTTACTGATGTTATAAAAAATATAACTCTGTGGCATACGAACGAATAGGAGCATTCACTGAACCATAGAAGTGGCTGCTGTTGAGTTTTTATGTATTTTTGTCGTAGTTAATTATGAATGGCGTCTATGAATCGTACGATCAAATATAAGACAAGCTTCTGGCATAAGAAGCCCCACAAGGATCGCTTCAAAGTGCTGACCGACTAGCATCAGGCAAAGGTGCACCCATTTTAGAATTGTGGGTATTGCTCAATATATCGTTAAAAGGTTACTATAAGCCGCACGGTTGAACAATTATCGTCAATCAAAGTGCAATTATTTGACTTGGCTGGATACTTTCCTTTCAAATTTACTCACTTGATTTCGGGATAAACAGAACATCACAACTCGTCAAAATAAACTCTTTCCGTTTATTTAAATTAGCAATAAAAATGCGATAACAATTTTTTTTAGATTTCATTCCATTTTCAAAATATGGCAATAAAAATTTCGACAAATATTTCATACATATTTCATTATATTCTCCATATTTTCACACTTGTCCAATAGATCTTACTTCTTCCGATTCTATTCCCATTGCAACAATGATTTTGACATAACTTTATAAGTCTACCAATCCCATTAACATGTGTACCAAATTTTCAACCATCGCCTCAAATTACTGGACAGATATGACGAATTTTCAATGTGGCTTATATGGGGTGGGGTATCACCCCATGCAATTTTGACTAAAATTTATATAGGATTACTTCTCCCTATTCCATCAACATATCTATCGAGTTTCGTCTCTGTGATCAAATCGATAGAAAGATAAGAAATATTTTTCCCGTATATTGGTGGGTCAAAAAGTAGCTCTTATGTTCTCTTTCATCGTTCCATCTATTTACCAAAATTCATACCAATTGGTTTAGCGGCTTAGACATAACATACACAAATTTTCGCATTTATAAATTAGTTGGATTTCACGGAACTCGAAGGACCTGAATATTCGTCATGTGGAATGATATCTGGATCTTCCTAATTATCATCATACATTTGACCTTTTTTTCATGGGCAGTTGTTAGCCACTTACCTGTAGGAGTACCTATTAACTGTCCAAATTATCTCATTTGAAGCTGCTCATTTCTTTGTACATTGCTCAAGATATCCTACGTCTAGTTGTGTTTGACGACTTCTTTCCAGCTTTGCCCCAGGCGACATTCTCTAACATGTTATATAGCGCCCGTAGGGAGGTTGGTACGTCTATTATACCTTCTTTAATTAGACCGATGCAAAATTTTGCCAAGACATTTCTGAAATAAATGAAGGCCTACTTTCAGACTTTTGTTTATTCGTTTTGTTTTGTTTTGTTTATTCGTTCTTGTGAGGTGGGCTTCTTCTGCTTCAGATGTAATACTGCGCAGTACAACAATGTTCCAAGCCCTGAACCCATTTTGGATCCAGCTGCAAATATGTGTATTAAATGCCTGTCTTCTAGTCCTAGTGTTGTTGGTTTTTGTGCAAACTTCATGCTAAACTATATCCATAGCTGGTTGGTGATATAGTGAATGCAGCATAAAGGTGTTCAGTGGACTTTAGTGTAAGCATGCGTGCATTTATACCCATTGATTTGTGAAGGTAGACAACTTAGACGGCTAGGTCCCATCCATCAGCCTTAGGTATGTGGTGTCTTTCATGAAATAATATCGGGTAAGAACTACTGCAATGTATATCCAGTTCATTAGATTAGCTTAGATCAGCTCTCTTGCTCGTTGGGCCTCCATATCAAATTTTACTCCAAAGTATTTTACCCTATTTTTGCGATTGAACTTTGTTCCGCTTATTTGGAATGGGGAGCATTGCGGCACATAATTAAAAGTGCCATAGAGTTCTTAGTATGCTCCTCAATAGCAGTTACTAGTGAATACACCGAATCCCTATTCTTATTATTAGATTCCATCATGTACGAATCTTCTTTTCAGTGGAGATTCAGCAGTTTTTACAATGTTTTCACAAAGTAGGTGACGCTAATGTGCATGTTGTCCATGGTTGTATTACTCTGCTTTGAACAAGAATATAACTCATGCTGTCCTCCAAGATACGGGCATATAAACCTGATTAAGTCATACTTTAACAACTGATTGTAGTCATGGAACGTAGTCACCTTAAGCATGGCAGAAAAGATTCCTTCCAAGTCTGGTTCTCTTTTTAGGCCCTGTACCGAAGGTACAAGAGCCTATTGGTTTTGTGCAAATGTATGTAACAGGTAGAAATAATGGTCGGAGGCCCCTTAAATTTACCCCCATTATGGTCAGGAGTGAGTGAATTCAATATAGCCAGACGTACATGATCCGTATGAACGAATCGATCGAGACTTTGTTCTTTTTGCATTTGACTAGAACTTCGCCCAAATTTTACGAGTTTATTTTAAAATTTTGCTCCTCCCCTCCCTTTCCCATAAAATCGCCTTCAAGGGTAAACGTTTCTATGCCATTATAGAAATAACGTCTCTCTAAGCCAAAATCCCAAAACTTTTTCAAAATCGGATAATAAATGACAATTGAATTTGAACGACCTATGATACTTCCGTCCTCCCTTTTCTTTTCATACATAAAAAAAATTTTCATGAGGCACTTATTCGTGCAGTGAGGAGTGGTCATAGGTTTGGTCATAAACTAAAGATATATTTAATGTGTTTGTTAAGCGACTGAGTTGGTAAAGGACCTCTTGCAGTCGGTTACGCTCGACTGAAATCTTCTTGGTACCATAGGTTTCTGTTAAGTGAGTGTATTCAAGAACTTCTCTACATCTTTCACTGAGCAGATACAAATTAGTGTGGGTAGCTTTTTCTCTACCTTTCTTATGAACTTAGTCAAGTCTATATTCCTAAAGGCACTATGGATTGAACTATAATGAATTTAGTTTGGAATTAGATGTACTCCTCAAATAAGGAGGGTCTATCGATGTCTCTGCATTCTGACACTTGAGTAAAATTCTCTGACGCAAATGTGAAGTCAAGTACGTTGAATAAAGTTGGTCCAAACATATGTAGCAGGAACATATGGGCGCCATGTAGCAGGATGGTTCGACTCCTTTAAGCGTCACCTCTTAGTAACGTTCAAAGTGCGAATAAACTGGTCCAATTCCCGAAATAATTTTGCCATGAAATGGAGTTCATCGTCGCCAAAACATAATTTATGGATGATCGTACATTTAACGACTTCGGCGATCACAGATAAACTGTGTCAAGCGTTTGCTTTACTTTTACACATGTTATCTCTTAAGCAACGATTGGTTGATGTTACACGCACAAGTTGCTGGAACAATATGTTTAAATTTGTCTAAACAGGAGTCCTATCTTATTTTTTCTGCTGGAAAAAATTCGAATTCTAAGAAATAGTGAATAGTTTCAGTCCCATAAAAATGTTGATTTAATGTCTTGTTAGTTCTCACTCATTTTTGGCAGCAAGTTAGAATTATAGTTCGATGCAGATAAGCGAAATCGACAAATTAATAAATAGGCCAGCAAACATAAAGAAAACATTTCAGCATACTTGAATTCCTGCAGAAAAGTATGCGTAGGCAAAATATTTCAAGCGCTTAGAGTCTACATTAACTAAAAAAAAAAAAAAGGAAAACCAAGCAAATTAAAGAAATTTGTCTAAATTAATATGCAATTAATGAACCGCAACGACGCCGCTTGAAAAGTTTTGCGCACACAGTTAAGGGCAATAATGGTGGCAATTACGACGACGTTGCCGTCGTCGTTGAATTCTGTGAAGTTTCAAGTCCTGCTGACTACGCTCAACTATTTCGCAGCATACTTCAGGGCCTACCCGCTGCGTAAATGCGTAAACTGTGCATTCATGCTTCGCACTTGTACGCCTAATTTATGTGTTTGTGCTTAATTTATGCGAATTTGCTTTCTTTTGTTTGTGCGCGCGCGCGTTTATATTTGGAAATTTTATGAATTATTACTGATTAATTATATTGTTTAGCGATTTGAATGGCGTCTATGTCGTCGCCGTCGTCGTCAGTTCAGTTCCGTTCCGTTCCGTTCAGTTGGCGGAAGTACGCCCGTCGCCTGCTGTGCACATTTGCGCCATAATTTATGCTACATTTTTCTCGCGTCTTTGGTCCTTTTTGTTGTTCTATCTGTCTATCGCTCGATCTGCTGCTGTTGCTGCTCCTGCTGCTGCTTCACACTTTGACCAACGGAAAGCGGAAATTGTGTTAAGGACGCCAACGGAAATTAATAGCAAAATAAATCACACACGTACTTCTCTATGCTACACAACTAGGATGAATAATGTCGTCAAAAAAGGCGAGATGCCGGAAGTTGAAAAGTGTTGCAAAAGTCAGACAGTGAAGTGAAGTCAAGCATATAAAATAAAGTTGAATAGTATGAAAAGTGTTGCTAATGATTTACGACAGTAAAAAAAAAGGGGGTCTGTCATTGATATGTAGATAAGATACCTGTTCCAAGGGGAAATTAAATGCAATAAAAGGAACTGATATGAAGTAAATTGAAGTTGAAGTGTAGTAGTAAACATTGTATTCAAACAGGAATAAGGAGTACGAGGTGGAAATGCAGAACTTGGAATGAACACTACGAAGTCCATTTAATCATCAATTTTCAAAACTCCCAGAAATCTTTTCAGGTAAGAAAACAGGTATTACGCTGGTTTTAAGAGATTACAGAGATATTTTCTATGTTTCAACAATTGATGTCAATTTTAGATGGTGGCATTCTGTTGAGAAATAGGTCAAAGATTTTTCTACTATACATCTGGAACCCTAAATGGTATAAAGCCCCTCGTCATTATGACGTATGTAACGGAACGCTGAAGACACTGTTAAGCGTGCACAAAAAGTCTTCTGCTATTTGTTAGCCGAAAATTTGATTTCTGGAAGTACAAATCGCAAGTTTGGCTGGGAACAGCTGCACCGATTAGTCAAACACACTCTTGATTTTTCCAAGGACATGAAGCTTTACAATAGAACCTTCATCGACAAGCATCGCGTACGAAACGCTGGTCTGTTAGGTAAAAACAAAGAAGCGTTTCCAGCTCCTAACTATTTAATGTTGCCTTCCTATCTGGAGTGGCACCAGCTGTCTGTGAAAGGGCGAGCGGCAACAATAGCCACTTATACAGTTCTAGCTGGGTTACAGCAGGGTGGCATCTTGAGAGCATTCTTTTATTAATTTTTATAGCGGATCTTCTTGTCTTAGATGTCGCAGCGGTTATGAATATTACGCCATCCAAAATGACTCTAGCATCATTTGCCAATGATGCAAACGAATGCTACGCCTTAAGTTACGAATATGGAGACGGATTTAAAGAATACTTCAAGTCTTTGAAGTCTAGGCAAATAAATGGATTATGAAATTTAACAAGAGCTGAATCCGACCGGCAATCTACTTCGACGGTACACCGATGCAAAATAACAACAAGGCGACATACTGCGGCCACCTTCTGGACAACAAGTTGACTTTCAAGGTTTGTAAATCCAAGAAATCCATTCCCACTGCGCTATAAAAGGATTATTTACAAAAGGATTTGAGAGTCAAAAGACTACAAGAAGGCCTGGTAAATAATTTAGTACAAAGTTTAGCATTCCACGTTCATCCCTTTTGTGCTATAGATTTTTCATCTATAATGGGCTAAGAGCTAACGAACTAGGGATCAGGGAAATATCCCAATTATGCTCTGACTACCTCTTTTATTTGGTTGATCTGGACAGCTCTCACTGTTTAAGGCTCTTAAGATTCAATTGCGGCCACCTCTCTGGACTGGCGATATTAAAGATACCCACGCTCTTCTCCTTAACAAAGCGAACTCTGCAGCTCTCACTGCTCCCCATTACTCTACTTAAGGAGCTACGCCAATAATATGATCAAAAAGCTATCGGTGAATAAGAGGAAAAAGGATTCTAAGCAATTTATACAAAAAAAATCATTTTTGATGGGAGCACAAGCTATCTCTGGTCGCTGGCGAAGCGCTGCAAACGAGAAGTAGACCGAAACAACCCAATTAAAAAGGCTAATGGGCCACATTACCGCATGTTTGCGTTGAAACTATTTTTGAACATTAGGAGGCTCTTTTGAGTCCTTCAACACGACTGCTGCAGACACGAAGAGGGAATCACAGTTGACGCTAGACAGCTTGCCCACTCAGTTGCACATACAATGTCTCCAGACTGACCAGGAAAACCCCAGGCGAAGTTGGGCTAAAGGCATGATAGCCAAGGCAGTACTCTTCCTTGCTTTAATACTAAAAGCGACTCAGCGACTCATTGGAAATAACTTAAATATGTATGAATCATAAATCAGAAAGAATCTCGGTAGTGGATTCATACAGACCCGGCGGCTTTCTGCGGTAAGCAAACTAGACGAATAGTGTTTGTTGACACATTTTGTTGACACGGACGGATATGGATTCCGGAAATCCCATGGAATTACAGAACAACTACGTTGTCAACTTCATTCTAGAAAGTGTTGAGGCCACGGAGTACTACTTAGATATTGTGCAGGTCTTTGACAGAATGTGGTACGATGGCTTCCTGTTTAAACTAACAAGTTTGTTGTCGCTTCACTACTACGGAGCTTTCTGTGCAACAGGATCTTTTCTGCTGTCCCGGAGCAGCGACAAATGTTAAAGTTTTCCAAGCTGGAATGCCTGGAAGTGTGTTGACTCCCATGCTGTGCTCGCTCTTCACAAACGACATGTCTACTGACTCTTCAATAACTATGGATGATCATCAAGATCGAATCCTAGCCACATTTGCTGACTACACAGCTATACTGTTCAGAGATATATGCATCTTCAATGCGACTGATGCATTGCTATTATAGTTGCATGATTTCGAACCTTGGGCAAGGAAAAGGAATATATGTAAAGATCTGAGCAAAAGTGCTAGCGTCACTCGCAACCTACGATGGAATGAATATCCGGGCGACTTCCATCAAGAAAAACTGCTGAGCAACTGTCCCGGACACAATTACTTTGGCGTCTATCTAGAAAGAATACAAACGATCAACAAGCACATAAGCACCCTTGCAAGATTCCTCCAGGATTGCCAGGAGTAGCAAAATCAAATTGTCCTTAAAACATTTGATCTGGTGATGTGAAAACAAAGAACATGACATCGCAACGAAAAGTCATCTAAACAAAATAAAAGTACTCCAAGGTGTAGTTCCCCCGTAAGATCTCCAATGCTCAAACTTCAAACATATAAAATGACCTAACAGTTCCTGATATTGGTGGCAAATAATCGTCAACCCTAGGATTATATCGACCAACATTTGATAGTCGTCTTCCAGGCTTTTCGCATCTTATGTATATTATAAAAATATTTGATCAGCATCATAAGTCGATTCGATACAGTCCTTCTGGATGTTCGTATGAACAACACAAAAGATAGACCCTTCAAGTTTGTATCTTAGAATTTTCTATATTCCCTCATCAATTCCTTATACAAATTAAAATGGTAGCCATTTTTTTTTTTTTTTTTGTTATATATTTTTTTTTTGTTTTTATTTTTTCTTTTATTTTAATTTTATATACATACAACACAAAAGCATTTCTTGTCGCATACTTTCGAGCGCATAATCCCGTTTTCAAATTCGACTTGTGCCTCTTAATCCTTGAAATTATGCAAGACTTTTGTCATAGTTTTAGTCGCGAACAACTGTCAAAATCAAAGGCATGCCACCACTCCACCCTGCTCACGCTGAGCGTTGCCACACAATAAATAAATAATTGTAAGCTACTTAGTGGCAAGGATAAGGCTTGCTGCCCATTTCCATGAACAAAGTGCTTAGCAAGAGTATAAATAAAAGTAGATGAAAGAAAAGGACATTTCTCATTGTGCTGTAACCGAGCGCACTCTACCACTTCAAAATTTATTGTCTGCTTTAAACTTGGGCGCGGCTTGCGGATTACAATTTTCCTTGAAAATCTAAATTAAATCAAAAGCCGATTACGACAAGGATACAACGCTAAATTTCGGCTCGGCAGTGGACTGCAAAATTGTTTTCTTTCATTTCAAAGCTGCGCTAAACTGAACTCACACTTCAAACTATAAAATATTATTTTGCACGCATTTAAGTTCTGCCAACTGCTAACTGACAACTTCATTAGCGCAACTAACAAGTATGTCACAATTAAGTTGTTCTTATGCTTCAAGTCGCAAGGACTTCATATTAGTTTTGATAAATTAATTTATTGCTAAGCAAAACCCCAAAGAGCAGCAGCAGCGTCAGCAGCAATGGCGACCGGAAGTTAGCGTTTGGCGCCCATTTGACATGTACAAACTATGCGTACCGACACTGCGCCAAGGATGCAGCAAGGACAACGTACGAAGTAACGACAAACGGAAACTTTCAAATCAATTTCACCGCCGCTCGAATGTTGTAAGTTTTCCCGCTAACCGCTGCAGCAATTGCATTCGCAAAAGCACTGAATGCAAGTTTGAAGTGCTTCAAGTTGTACAGGACGTCGCGCCGCAGTGCTGGAATTGAAAGGAATTTTCGCAAGAAAAACGACTACTGCGGCAAAACTTCGACAGCCACCTTTGAGTTAGTTAAATACTTTATGTTCCTTCGACTTCCACAACATATACACACAACATTTGTTCAGAACGCACCAAGCAGCAGCAGCAGCCCATCAAGTTTTGTATGCGAGAAAGTTAACGCGACACTGCGCAAATATGGCGCGAGACGCTGCTTTCAAAATGCCTCATTCACTGTCAATGCATGGACGGACGAGCAGCGCAAATTAAAGTGATTCAAACTGGAGTAGTGTGATTGGGCATGCTGTGTCGTAATATGTGTGTTCAGAGACTTCGAACGTGTCTGAGTCTGCTATGTGTGTGCTATTAACCCATTTTCGAAATAGATTTTCAAATACTAATACTGAATTTTTTTAAAAAAAATGTGCGAATTCAGTATATAATGAAGTTCATGCCTTCTGAGTAACACATATGTCATAGGTGTGAAAATCGCTAACAAAAAGTTTAAATAACATTTTTAAGAAATTTAATTCATATTTAAATATTTATATCTTCTGACTCTGCAGGTCAATTTCGATTAAATAAACGCTAAATGTTACTCCCATTGAAGCTTTTTATCTTTCAGTTTTAAGAAAGAATCACTAATAAAAAAAAAGGGGGGTCGTTTTTTTTTTTAAGTATAAACACTTTGCGAAATGACCGGTCATCTGCAGCATCGCAAAGAGACTTCCCACAATCAGCAGCGACCACAATAAGAAAATATCCACAGGCTTGGAGAAACAGAACTTCAGCGGATAAGTCGCCTCTATCAAATCGCTTAGCGAAGCATTAAGCCGACTTGCAAAAATGCAACCGAAATACGTATACGAACCTTTTCAAAAAAACGCATTAACGATGCCATGTATTCTGATATTGAGCTCTAATCTGGCCAGGATATTAAAGATCCACTGAGAAGATCTATACAGCCTATGCCGAGGCGCAGAGATCGAGCTCTCGCCATGCCAAGTGCGAGGTGGACATTTTATACCTCTACAATGGTTTCGATTTGCAATGCCATAATGAGTTTGCATTACTTTCCGACGGCAGTCATCGCTGCGATTCTAAAGCCTGACAAACCGCAGATGTATCCTGGATCCTGCCGGCTTCTTTTTTTGGTGCCGAAGGTTTTGGAAAATTTGGTCATTGCTATGTTTGAGATTATTGCGGAGTCACGGATTCTAATCCCTTAATCAATTCGGCTTATCAGCGACTTATAGATTTTTATATTCGTTTTTTGTGACAGATTTCTACTCGTAATACATTTTATGAGACCAAAATATTACATGAATATGAAGCATATGACTGACTCTGTTGTTAGTGTATATTTTCAGTTGTTAGAAATAGTTTTATAAAACACTGGCGTTACAATAGACTATCCAAGCCCCGAAGTATTTCTCTTGTCCGCCAAACGTTGATGTATTAAGTAGTTCAAAGAAGGCAATGAAACCAGTTTCGTAGTCGAAAAATAGGTGATGCGTGTCTTTATTACCAGGTCCAGGATAGAGAAATAGCACTGGAACCACCAGTTAATGATGGCACTGTTGTAGAGCCACCGGACTATAACGAGGTCGATTCAGTTCTTAAAAAGCTTGAAAAATAACAAAGCAGCAGGCTCTGATAGGCTGCCAGGTCAGTAATTTAAGAGCGGCCGCAATGAGTTGGTTGAACGCATACCCAATGACTGGAATCTCAGTGTTCTCTGTCCTATCTTTAAGAAAGGAGACCCCGCTGTTTGCGCAAACTAATACGAAATAAATCTCCTTTCCATCGGATATAAGAATCTGACATGCGTATTGTGTAATAGGCTGTCGGGCCACATCTTCGAAGGCGTTCTCAGGGATTGAGAAACAGTCTCGGTTCCTGGGTCTAGCGGTGAATGAGGACAAGACGAAGTACTTGGTGTCTTCTTGCACGCCGTCATCGCGTCTTGGACGGTCAGTGACGATAGAGAATTTCAATATCAATGTTGTAGGAAAATTTGTCTATCTTTGATCCGAAATAACCAGCAAAAACAATTGGAGATCAGGCGAAGAATCATGCTTGCAAACAGATGCTTTTTTGGGCTGAGGGGGCTCAAACTTGATAGGAGGACGTGGATATCCCTTTTCGAAAGACATTGAGTTTCCAATCATTGGAGATCGTACATTTACTTTCACTTTTGACGAGAGAAAGGCACAATGACACGATCGGGAAGAATACATAAACGCTTATCTTCTACTGTTTTGTCCACAGGTTATTAAATTGTGAATAATAAGCTTGTTCATAAATAACACCTTAACCTAAGAAGTAATTGCTGCGGTTGCACACAATAACTATACCGAATCGATAAGGAAATTTACAAGTAACTTTCAAGCAATAGAAAGGTGTGTTCAATTGCTAACCCTGTTAAGGATCAAGAAGCTCATCCATAACGTCAAAATGATACTATTACGATCAGTCCTGGACTGAACGTGTGCTGGCACCCCGCACCTTCGCTCCGATCGTGCACTGAGACCCTGATTGGGACAGTGCTGCCTAGCCACGCGATGTTGTGTCTGAACAGCATTTCACAGTACAGCCGACAAAACGCGTGGGTGAAAAGGAACAACAAGTGCGACGCTGACTGCAAAACTGGAAGAAAGGAAAAGCGACTTTGTTTCGGAAAAAACGGAATTGCAAGCAATGACAGTGGCGGCGTTGGAAAACAATTAGTCGGTAAACAACGATTGTGGACAGTCGTCCGAAAAACAATTACAAACGGCAACAGTCGCGGAGTGTTATTGGAGCAACGCAGTTCAGTGATCATTTCTTTGTAGATTGCGTGTCTGTAGTATGAGCCACAAACTGTTTTAAGCACTCGAAAACTTGGCGCGCAATTTTTAACAATAACAAGAAGCAGCGGCAGCAGCAGAACTACAGAGGCAGAGTCTTGGAGTGATAATAAAAGCAGCGTGGACCGGGTGAACGTTTATTCTTAACTTTACATTATAATTATCAGTGTTTTTTAATTTGCATAAAAAAATTAACCTCAACATCAAAGTCAACCGCTCGACCACGCTTAATATCACAAGAATACCATTACAGAGCCATCCCATTACAGATGAAAATTGTAAATGGTGCAAGACTAATATCGAAGAGGTATAGAGCCTTTCCAACTAATTTGCATTTAAGATTTGCGCTGAATCCTGCGGTGTGTACAAATGAATGTAAATGAATCTTCCAAATAAGACGATCTCTCCATCTATACATCCGATCAAGTCAGATGTTTCTCAAAGCAGTGTGCTTGCACTAGTGCTATAAACTTTTTGGTTACATTCAGATTGCTCAATGTAGCCACGAATCATGTACAAATGAATGGTTTCTGAGTGTTTAAAAAATGTAATTAACCACCAGAATTCTTGATTAATGTTCACTCTTAAAATGAATTATATTGTGAACCTCTACTATGATGAAAATCATATATGTACCTTCAAGTCACCAACACTGCTAACTGGGTATGCATCTAGTTTGGAGGCTTACCTGGGAACCCCACATTGAAAAGAAACATGCAAATATAATCGACTATGGCAGAATATCCGAGTTGAATCAGTGGATTGATGCAGCAATCGCTAAATTACTGTCCGTTTGTCCAATAACCGCATTCAATGGCTGTCAAACACAAACTGAATGATGAAGATCACTCAAAAGTTGAACGTAGACTAAAGATCGATGTCGTAGTTGTTAACTCATACTTCGTACTATGAACAATACACAGTTTTATTGCACTTTAGTACTCTTAACTTCTTCTGTAATATGGGGCAAAAGCGAGTTAAACACATTGCCGCAAGCAACTCATTAAAAATAGCGAAACTATCTCGACAAAAGTTTGCTACTACGCAGCCACTCCCACACGTACAGACTTACTTCTTAGAAAGCATAGCAAAAAAAAAAAAAGCTTAACAACAAGCAGCAAAGAGAGACGGAAATCTATTTTGAAAAGAAAATCATAACTTCAAGACGTAACAGACGTACAGGCGCACACAGCAACAACAACAATTAATCATTTTGACTTTTAATCTTTCATTTGTCGCAGACTTGGACTTGGACTATATCCTCCATGTCTCTCATGTCAGCAACATCATCATCCGTATCGCGGATTGTAGACCTTAACAGCTTTATTTGGTCTTTGGTTTGGCCTGTGTCAGAAGTTTATGCTGCTCCTGCTGCTTCAATTGAATTCAGTTCATTTTGGTTTAGTCTAGTCAAACTCATTTAAAACGCACTCGAAGTCGAAGGACGTAGAAGGCAAGCAGCGCAACCGAACAGCCATCCATCTATCTAGAATATCTTCCAAGTTTGTAAGTATACTTAAGGTCGCTTAAGCAGACTTAATCGTATTATTACTTTTACGAGAGTTTTTCTTTATGATTTACAGTTTGCGTTGGCGTTGGCGTTGCAGAGTAACGGGTTAAAACTAGTAGTGGCGCGTGAGTGTCCTTTGAGTCCTGTTGCTAAAAATTTGTAGCGTAACATGAAAATGAAAATTTAAGTGTGGATTTTGTGGTTGACTTTTGGAAAAGGATTGGCAATCTATATGTTTTGATTGCAGTGAATGAATGTATTTAAAAAAATATATATATTTAGTAAGGAGTGGGTGTGTAAAAGCAGGATATATGTAGCAAAAAATTAGTCGCTGTAAGTGCTTTTTAGATTTTTATTTTTTAAATAAATATTTCCTGTTAAATACTTTAAATTCCATTTTCACATCTGATTGCAATTTCAAGTAATACTGATTAATTGCGTTGAAAAATATTTAATTGTTCAACAATGGCATCAGCTACGTGTGCAAGAACTTGTGGATGGCATCAGTCAGTTGGATAGCTGATTGAATGATTAATTAAATACTGCGTAATGAAATAAAAATAAAATTTAAACAAAACGAATTCAATGAATGTTAAGCATTATTAATTACACAGATTTTTAAGCAATTAATGCAATTGAACAATGAAAAAAAAAAACACTTTAATTGAATAAGTGAATATGTATTTGTTTTATTAAAATGCATTTCGCTTAAACTTCTTTCAATGAAAACTTCTACAGCAAAATTTGTACAAACGAATATTTTATTTTTTGATTTCTGTTTTATATTATAACTCAATTTCCAATGTGCACGTCCTGCAATATTTTTCTGCCATATCATGCGCAAAAAATCAATTGCAAAAAAAAGGGAAAATCATATTAAACACACACACACACATCCTACCACATACATGGTGGTCATATAAACACAATTATTGTGATCATTGGCCATTGCCAACACCAAAAACAACCTCATCATATATCCAGCACAAGCATTTAAACTGATTATCCTTGCAGTTATTAAACGGCGAGCAGAAAAGCGCTGCAAGGAGCGTTGCTGTAACAATAAAAAAGGGTATAAAACTCATTACATAAATGTCAAATGCAGGCACAAATGCCATTTGACAAATTATTATTACATATTACTGGCGGCGGCGGCAGCAGACAGGATTGTACAAGTAATATAAAAAAAAAATAGGATTTAGCCGCTCATCTTGTTTGTCTAGATAAGCAAAATGCGTTTGTTATTTTATGCCTTTTATAACAGCCACAAAAATGGTCAAAAACAATGAACTGTTTGGATATTGCAATAATAAAACACATGACAGCACGGCAGGCAGTACAGTGCCTGTTTATATGATGTTAACATTCATCCAGATGGTCCTTTGAACAATTTTCAATGATAAAATAATTTTATACAATTTTTATAGAAATAAAAGCAAATATGTGCTTGATTGCAATAATCTGACATAATTTTTTAGTAAGCATTCGTGGCAGAACAGAGATTTAAAAAAAAAAAAACTAGGCAGCGCAGAAGTAGATTCTGATTAGTTTAGCATCATTAAAAGTACCCTTTATTTTGACTGAGTTCGTGTCGCTCGTATTATCATTATGGTGATCCACAAACCCTGTAAGACTCCAAACTCATGCCGGCCGATCAATCTCTTATAATTATGTACTTATTATCGAAAGTTTGTGAACTACTGATCGTTGCCCAAATCACTACTTTATATTTCGTGCTGGACATATCACTACATAGCAGCTATACAGAGTTTTAAAATCATACTTGAAGCATATGACGCAGATATATACAGCAATGCAGCATTTATAATGATGTGCAGCAACCATTTAACCGAGTGTAGAATACTGGGTTGCTGGTTAAAATCAAATGTGTTCTACCAGCTTCATACTTTGTCATATTGCACCTTCTACTTAGGCGGAAGTCAATTTTTCGTTAGTACATCTAAGTACCTCTTTACCTCAGCAAGTGTCAGCTGGTGTCACTCATGGCAGCGTGCTTAGCACCTTCATTTACAATTTGTACACAGATGTTCTTCCCATCCCTGTTGCCGTAGATATAAACGTAGCGCCATCGAAGATGCTAAACGCAACCTACACAGATGATAACTGTGTCTTCTATAGATCATAATGAGCGCAGGAAGCGGTACACGGTATGCAAGAGTACTTTCATTCTCTTTAGGAAAGGTCAAGAAATCCAACACCTTCAAAAATGAAGGTACTAAATAAGGAAGTTTCGTTATATAAGCTGTCGAAGCAAACTCTCCCAGTGCAAAAAAAAAAAAGAATATATGTACAAACAAATTTTTGACCCCATCTTGAGTAATGGAACTCAGATCTATACGTAAAAAAATGCAGACCAATCGTAATAATTTTGAAAGATACATTTTTTCATCAATATTAAAAATAATATGACAACCAATTTCAGTGCAATATGAACCTATATGGACCTATTAGAAAAATTAGGGTATATTAATCCCACTTATATTATAAATACGAAAGTTTGTATGTATGGATGTATGTTCCTCTCCTACGGCTAAGCCAATTAACCAATTGGTATTTATTTTGGTATAGAGATAGATGGAACGATTGAAAAGAACATAGGCTACGATTTGACAAAATTGGAAGGGGGCATTGCCCAACCTCATATAAGCTATAATCAAAATTTGTCATATCTTTGCCTCCATTTGAGATAAAGATATAAAATTTGGTATACATGTTAAAAAGCTAAGGAGAAGTCAAGTTAAGTTTGGTCAAATCGGAGGGAGCATAGCCCACCGCCCATATAAGTGATAATCAAAGTTTGTCTTATCTTTGCATCCATTTAAATTACAGAGATGAAATTTGGTATATGTGCTAAAACAATCAGGAGAAGTGAATGTGTTAAGTTTGGTCAAAATCGGTGGGGCCGATACCCCACCCCCGTATAAGCGATAATCAAAATTTCGCATATCTTTGCATTCATTTAAGGTGCAGTGAAAGCCCCCCTCTAGCTTCAGAACTAAGGCAAAATCAAAAAAAAATTAATTAGTTATGCTACTTTTTATCGAACGCGGACGAAGTCGCGGGTTAAAGCTAGTATAATACAAAATTTTTGGGTAATATTCAACAAGGCAGAACTCGGTGAAAAATGGTCGTACAGGAAAGAAAAAAATTTAAAATGACATATTTACAAACTCTGTACGATGATTTGGATCGGAGTAATCGTTGATCAAAGCAAAAGACTTCATTTTGACTTTTACAATCAGTAACTCAGGAAGTTATGATCGTACAGATAATTAAAGTAGGGTATTGAAAACTGCAAAACATTTTCTATAACATGCAATTAATGGTTGTCGTAGTGATGAGCTGTTTATAGCGACTCGAGTTTTTGGTTCTTGTGGTCCGCTCTGAATACTTTATAATGATTAACAAAGAATGATGTTTGATATGGATTGATGTTTCTAGTCAGAGAATCTAAATATCGAAATCGATCTGTTTTAGTTATCAAAATCTTGTTGAACATACGGACTGCCAGACAGACGGACCTATCTCTACCGACTCGATTTTTGATGCAGATCTGCAGCTGAAGGAGGCAATTGTGGCTATTGCATACATGTGCAGCAACTTTCCTTTCCTTTACTCCATCCCCGTCCACATTACCCCATCAGGTCAAAATAAACGTCAAATAAAGGTCAAGCACCTAAATTTGACTGATAGAATTTTTTTAGATTCTGAAAGAGCGGAAAATTTTACGTCCGAATAAGTCTATTTGTTGACCCGACCTTTAAAGGTCATTCGGAGTTCATTTTGCGGTCAAATCCTTGATGCTTCACATTTATTTGACCTTGATTTTGACCTGATGGGGTAATGTGGACACCGGGATTGTATTCAGCGACCCCAACATAAAGATCAACTTGACTCAGAGAAGGTCCACCTCAATATCATTTTGTAGCCCTGTGTTATCAACTAGTGTAAGTATATACATATGTTTCTTCTTTATGACTTTGGTTAATTTCTAAAAGGCGGAAAACCCTTTACCTAGAGACTAGATGAGAATATTACAGGCTTTGTTACGAAAATCTGAAACCTTTTTAGCAATAAGAAGATTTAACCATATGAACTAACTGAAGACGACTAAATTTCTTTACCTTTCAACACAAGTTTTTAATGTGGTAATTTCTTCGCTTAATTGGCGATTGAATGCTTTTTGACTTGAAGTTTGACAGAGTAGCTGGCTCTAAACTTCGTGATGCTCCAGTCATTAATAATCCTGGCTTGTGTGAATAGTTTAGAAAGAAAGCTGAGTCGCATACATAAATTTATAATTCGCTGTCGCTGAGAAAAGAAACAATTGTTTCTGTATTTTATTTTATTATATTTTATTTTATTTTTTTATTCTTTATTAAATTTTTGCCTCATGGTCATCAAGCTGCTGGTTCCAAACAAGCTTCATTTCTCGACGGTCTACTGCCACATTTACAACGTACATCTGATCTCCAAACTTTTTTTTTTGAAATCCCTATTTCCAATTTTCTTATTTTCAATCATTATTTCAAAATCTTTATTTCGAAACCAATATTATTTCAAAATCCTTATTTTAAAATCCTTTTCTTCCAAATTTTTCCTTCCGAAATCCTTTCTTAAAAATCCCTTATTTCGAATTCCTTAGTTCTAATTCCTTATTTGTAAATCCTTATTTCCAAATCCTTATTTCAGATATCCATATTTCCAAATCCTTATTCCAAAGTCCTTATTTCGGAATTCATTGTTTTCAAATTCATTAATTTAAATCCTTATTATCAAATAATTTATTTAAAGCTCTTATTTCCAAATCGTTTGTTTCGAAATCATTTATTTCAAAATAATTATTTCAAATCGTTTATTTTGAAATTTTTTTTTCCAATTACTTAATTTAGAAATCTTTATTCCAAATCCTTCTTTCCAATTACTTTGTTTCAAAATAAATTTTTCATTCGGTGATCTTCGCAAACAAATTGAAACAGTTTAATGAGGCAGTACATTGCTGCTTTTCTATACACTTTACATCACCAATTTATGCCAATTAAGCTGAAAAGGGAATATTAGATTCTCGAGGATGTAATTATTCATAAAGACTGCCAGTTCATCGTATATGTCTTTATCGAGTTGACCATTAATATTGATCAAAAAGCTTACATGCATTCTTTTGAATATTGCAAACACTTGCTCAACTTAATACATCCTTTGACGCTATTGCCACAGTATATTATATAAATACATTCAATACTTTTACTTTATCCTTCAAAATACTACATTTTCGAATTAAGCTTTCAGTAAGTTTGAGTGTATCACGTTGTGTCTGGCACTGATTGCAATTCTTTATAGCAAAACTGTGTTTGACATTAAAATCGCCGCAGGACCAGTTCTTCAGCTAACGAACAAAACCAAAAACCAAACCACAACCCAAACTGTTTGCTATATAAAGCAGTCGATTCATGCGTTCGTACATACGTACGTCCTGACATAAAACGTATGAAGTGTTTATTGCATTTCAAGTGATTTTGTTATTGTTGTCCTGTAAAAAAAATGGTCAAAAGTTATGAAAAAAATAAATAATAAAAAGTTTCTTTAATCAAAAACTTGCACTCAATTAAAGTCTTAAACTGAGGCACTAGAAAATAGCTAAAGTGAAATCAGAAATCATCAAGCCTGCCCGAAAACTTTGAAAACTTTAACTAAAAATCGAGTCTAGAGCAAAGTCAATTGAAGCGTAAATTTGATTTAATTCAACAGGCTTAAGTAAAATCGAGCGTTGAACTACTAAGGAGTGGCTGTGAAAATCTGATGCACACAAATTTTCTATGCTATCCTGCATTAAGGCGTTCCGCGCATCAGCCGCTAACTTTGATCGAATGCAAGGACATACGTTTGCAGCTTGGGAAAAACGAGACAAAGCACTATGAAAGTCGAACATTTTGTGACTTGATGTAAAACTGACTTCCGTTCGCTGGCAGGAAGCGTTTCTAGAGCGCTGTAACAACAGCTGCTTCTACTTCTTTAACTGCAGCAAGGACAGCGTATAGCAGTGGCACCAGTACCAGCTCTAGCAGCAGCAGCAGGAGCTGATGAATAAAACATGTATTTATGCGCTCCAGTCGTTGTAGTCACTGTCGTCGTCGTCGTCGTCCTTTTTGCATTTTAACAGCTTTTGATACTTGGGTACAGTTCGTATCGCTCGCTGTTGGTGTTGATAGTCGAGTGATATTTTTCTTTACAGCGACACAACTAATGGCATTTTAAGTAAATCATTGTGTAGAGTGTTCATTTTTAAACTTATTTTTATTTTCGAAATCACACAACAGAAGAAATTTAACAAATTTTATGCAGACTCATTGTCACAAAGTCATGATATAATAAATATATGTGCTAAGTAATATATGAAAGTTCCTATTACCGAGTATGAACTTATGAAAATTCTCCTACTTACAAATCATCTGTGCTGCATATGAACGAACGAAGCCACATTGACCACGCATTAACAATGCATTTAGATGAAGAACTAAATTACAGGAAAAACATTCGCAAAAGAATAGTTGCATGTGTAAAAGCAGTTACATTACTTGGTTTGCCTTTTAGAGAACACGACGAGATATTTGGTTTATATCACAATGAATATTGCTTGATGTCCTTAAAGCTTATCGCTGAGTTCGAACTGTTCTTAGGCAAACACATTACATTCTGAAAATCCCGGCTCTGAATACACAAGTAATCTCTCTTCAACAACATGCGAAGAACTCATTCAGCTTATGGAAAACAAAGTTTTGAAGACAATTTTAATGGCAATATTATTAGTAAACATATTTTCCTCTGATAATTGGTTCAACGCCGAATATATCTCACGTAGACCCACTCTCTCATGGAATCAGACATGTCCTGCCTAATAGATATCCTCTAGAACATTTTGAACTGCCGAGGGCAAGATTATGGCAAACATGTCAGGCATATACACCGGCCAATAAGCTAAAGTTAAGGAAATTTCTCCTCTGGTCGAGTATGTTCCCAATGCAGCAAACAGCAAAGCAAAACAGCATTGCAAATGCTGGTTTGTGAAACACTTATTATATCTTATCTTGTATGCACTAAATTTCTAAATTGATTCAATAAAAGTTGGCAGTAAAATAAATGCATTATATTATGGGTGCTGAGCTATATAATGGGTGTTAAAAAAGGCAGGTTATACTAACTACTTGGCCTCATAGCACCTCTACACAGATCCCAATCGCCGAAAACCATGCGGCTCCATCCTGACTTTAATTGTGCTAAGTTCGGACTATATTAATATGTCTTCCAGTGAGCGCAATAACTTCGGTGAGTTTCTTAACTCAACAGCTGCAGCTTTGAGAGTTTTTCAAATTGAAATGAAGAAGCAAATAGTGATATATGCTAATATACTATCAAGTGGGAATTAGAAGAATGGAATGATTGCTCACATACGAACCTACCAGAAAAAGCGCCGATAGCAATTCATAAAGTTGGGGAACGGAGAACATTGTCGCTTCCGCAAGGTCCTCATCATCATTCATGCGGTGAGATTGGGCTAAATTTGATATATTTTTCTATTCTTTTTTTTTTTCTAAATATTCTGTGAGCTAAGTTGTAGGAAAGCGTATATCATTTATCTCGCTCACACACAATTACGAAAGTTTCATGGCTGCTATTTCTATATTTTTAAAGATTCCTTTTGTATTACTTTTCCTCTAGATTAAAATTTGATTTGGAACATGTTATAACTATACAAGCGCTGCCATTCCTATTTAAAAACATTTTTTATTCTGGCATAAACATACAAATAACTAATATGCTCAATAAAGCTCAACAGCCAATGCTGGTTTCAAGAATTTAAATTGAGTTACACCCATTCGAACTGGAGGTAATTGTTTTTCACCAGAGAGTTGCACCAATCATATGAAGTTCCTACGACCATGGTACTTAAGTTGACTCTCCAATTAAATTTTGAGAAACGCAATTACTGAAGCCATAGATCACAAAAAAAAAACTGAATAAATACCCACATAACTTTAAGAATTATAGAGAGTTGAAACGAACGCAGACGGTACTGGATTCGTTACAGAGATTCCCATTCTAAAATAAGATATTATAAAACAAAACAAGGCAATAAATGACTCAAGTTTTTCAATATAGAAATCAAAGATGGAATCTTTTTCTATCAATTATTCCGAAAGTTTCTCCCAAGTTCTGGTAGATTTCTAATATTATTAAGAAGAAGCACAAAAGTGTTCGTACTCTAAAAGATAATAGTTCTGTCCAGTACGCGGAAAGCAGCAAAGCAGAAATATTTGCTTAAAAGTTCATATTGAACAATTCGTTTTTTAATGGCATAAACAACCAGCAAATCAAAGCTGCGAAATAGAAGTCTTCGTGAGGTTACAGGGTTCCCCTGTTACTTCCGCAACATAACACTACCTGGCTGCAAAATCATGCTAATAGGCTTGCAAGGAGTTTGCCACATAGCTATGCATAGGCGTCCAATAAGAAGATTAAGAAGGACTTTATTGTGGTCGGCGCTACACCTGATAGACGGAGATGACTGTTAATAAATTTCGAAAACACTATCACAATAATTTGTACAGTTTGGAGATTATAATAGAACGGTGCGATATGATAAGATATGATTCCTGGGAGTTCTTCTTCATTACTGTAACATGAAGAAAAGTGCTACCAAAAGTCATTGTATTTCAGTAGAAGGTTAGGGTGACCTAGCTCTAGCTGAACTAACGTGCCAGAAGTGGTTTGCAAGGTTTGAAGATGAAAAATTGGAGGAATTTGCGAAAGCTTTGGGAGTTAAAGCAACCATTTCCAAAAGCTTAAATTGAAACCAAGAGACATCGAACGTCGATTCTGCATGTCGGAAATGTTGCTTCAACGTCGCAAAAAGAAGTAATTTTGCATCGGAACTTCATTGAACTTTATTTCTCATTTAATAATTATTCTTGGCTTTTTAATTGTGTAAAAAAAGTACAATAACTTTTGGAAATCTCAATGCCATCAAATCTCAAGCAAATCATAAGAGACATCGATTATGGAACAGATAAAGTCCTTTCATCATATGGTTTTAGTGGCTCATTTAAAAGCTAAATACAAAAACTCATTAAAACTAAAACACTTACAAAACAAGTCAATGTCAGTTTAAAGCCAAACTCATTGAATTATTATTTTTATAAAAGCTGAGATTATTACCAAATCCTTAAATACATATTTAATGCATTACACTCACTGTTTGTTGTCACCAAAAATATCCTCGAAAATCCTGCAATTATTTAAGCAGCAGCTCACAAATACTTTGCTTGTTACAGCCGCATAAGCAGTAAATAAATAAATGCCAAGCACAAAATGAATTGTGTAATGATGCAAGCAGAAGTAGCGAGATTTTTCTTAAAAACTTAGTCGAATTTTAGAAAATTTTCCATTTTGCTAAACAACTTCAACAATTTACAGCACTGCAGCAAAATTTTTGGTCGTAAATCAAGCCGCGTTTTTGAATGCAGAACATTGATTCATGTGCGCTCGATTTCTCGCACTCTGTCAGAACGTTTATCTAACAGTGTGACTGTCAGAGTTGCTGATAAACGCAGCATGCAAATGTTGTTGGGGGAGTAGGTCCAAGTGGTTTCAACAAAGCGCCTATAATTGAGCTAACAATTTGTAGCTGAACCGTACGGAAAACACCTAAACAAAAGTCGACGAGAAACGTTGAAACGTTGAGATTGAAGTGTAAATGGCGCAGTACAATCGAAAGGATTCAACTTACACAGTCCTCATACCGCCAACACTTACAAATCGTATCGAACGTGCAAGGACAATAACTTCAGCAACAACAACAACAACAACACAAAATGTCCATACATTTTAGGTACTTGCTCGCATAGACTCGCGTGTGTAATAATTTAGCTAGATTTCACACATAATTTACAGAGGCAGTCCAGTGACCAAGTCACACTTAATGGTTGCACACTGTGGCGCAAGTCGGATGTAGAATCGAATGTGGTAGGCAGCATGAGTAGCAGTACATGTAGGCTTGTAACTTCGATTATGTGCCATGCTAGCAGCAGCCACACATTACCCAGGAGACCAATTTGTGTTATTAGAAAACGAAACTTTGTAGTTACTTTGTGCCAAGTAAAGTAGAAGAAGAAAAAGAAGAAGACGAACTCGAAAGAAAAAACATTATGTTCAGATATTAAATGAATGTTGTAAAACTTTTGCGCAATAACATGAAAATTTTGTAATATTAAAACCGCAAGAGATGAGCGTGAAATATTACATAGTTGAAAATATCCATGGGGCACATATGTACACGTAAAGATACTCGAATATACATCGTTTTGGGCTACTGTAACAATCGATTATGCCGCAGCAATTGAGGCATGCAGTAAAGAATGCTTTTTGGAGAGTAAGTTTAAAAAAAAACAAAACCAACAGCAGCAACAAAAATATACATAACATGCTTAAATTGAACGAGCGGCATATAAGCGAGGGTGGTTTAAAGCATCTTCATATATGCTGCAGTTTAAAAAAATCGCAATATGCAAGCATTAAATGCATGAAACTGAAAGGTAGAGATAAATGGAGAGAGGACTGAGGTAGAAAATGAATTAAAACAAGTAAGAAAATTACAGTCGGACGTTACCGACTGTAAGAGGCCCTGTACCAGTACAGGTCGCCTAACAAATACATTAAATGTTTCCCTACCTTATGACCAAGCTTATGACCACTGCACGAATAAGGGTCAACATTTTAAAATTAACTTGTAAAATTCTGGAACAGTCCTAGTCGAATGCAAAAAACACGAAGTCTCTATCTATTACCGTTTCCGAGAATCTTTCGTTCATACGGAGGCACAGACGGACAGACGGACAGACGGTTACTTTGGGGGGTCTCCGACGATTATTTCTACCTGTTACATACATTTGAACAAAACCAATAGGCTCTTGTACCTTCGGTACAGGGCCTAAAAAGAAGAAAAATAAATATGACAAAGATATGACAAATTCTGTTTATCGCTTATGTGGGGGAGGATGGTGACTCGCCCCTTCAATTTTGTTAAAATGTAGCGTGTGTTCTTTTGCATTGGCCCATCTATCTCTGTACCAAAATTCATATAAATTGGTTTAGCTGTTTAGACGTAAGAGAGGAGCTAACATCCATACATCCATCTATACATCTATCCATACATCCATCTAAACATCTACCCATACATCCATTTATCCATACATTAATACATTCATACATCCATACATCCATACATCCATACATCCATACATCCATACATCCATATATCCATATATCCATACATCCAAACATCCATACTTCCATACATCCATACATCCATACATCCATCCATACATTCGTCCATACATCCATACATACATAGATTCATACATCCATACATCCAAACATCCATACATCCACATATCCATACATCCATACTTCCATACATCCTTAAATCCATACATCCATACATCCATACATCTATACATCCGTCCATACATCCATCCATACATCCATACATCCATACATCCATACATCCATCCATCCATACATCCATCCATACATCCATCCATCCATACATCCATACATCCATACATCCATACATCCATACATCCATACATCTATAACATCCATACATCCATACATCCATACTTCCATACATCCATCCATCCATCCATCCATACATCCATCCATACATCCATCCATCCATACATCCATACATCCATACATCCATACATCCATACATCCATACATCAATACATCCATACATCCATACATCCATACTTCCATACATTCATACATCCATGCATCCATACATCCATACATCCATACATCCATACATCCATACATCCATACTTCCATACATCCTTAAATCCATACATCCATACATCCATACATCTATACATCCGTCCATACATCCATCCATACATCCATACATCCATACATCCATACATCTATACATCCATACATCCATACATCCATACTTCCATACATTCATACATCCATGCATCCATACATCCATACATCCATACATCCATACATCCATACATCCATACATCCATACATCCATACTTCCATACATCCTTAAATCCATACATCCATACATCCATACATCTATACATCCGTCCATACATCCATCCATACATCCATACATCCATCCATCCATACATCCATCCATACATCCATCCATCCATACATCCATACATCCATACATCCATATACATCCATACATCCATACATCCATACATCTATACATCCATACATCCATACATCCATCCATCCATACATCCATCCATACATCCATCCATCCATACATCCATACATCCATACATCCATACATCTATACATCCATACATCCATACATCCATACATCCATACTTCCATACATTCATACATCCATGCATCCATACATCCATACATCCATACATCCATGCATCCATACATCCATACATCCATCCATCCAAACATCCATCCATACATCTATACATCCATACATTCATCCATACATATATCCATCCATCCATCCATACATTCATCCATACATCCATACATCCATATATCCATACATCCATACTTCCATACATCCATACATCCATCCATACATCCATACATCCATACATCCATACATCCATATATCCATACATCCATACTTCCATACATCCATACATCCATCCATACATTCATACATCCATACATCCATACATCAATATATCCATACATCCATACTTCCATGCATCCATACATCCACATATCCATACATCCATACATCCATACTTCCATACATCCTTAAATCCATACATCCATACATCCATCCATCCATACATCCATCCATACATCCACACATCCATCCATACATTCATACATCCATACATCCATACATCAATACATCCATACATCCATACATCCATACATCCATACATCCATCCATACATCCATCCATACATCCATACATCCATACATCCATACATCCATCCATCCATACATCCATCCATACATCCATCCATACATACATCCATACATCCATACATCCATACATCTATACATCCATACATCCATACATCCATACTTCCATACATTCATACATCCATGCATCCATACATCCATACATCCATACATCCATGCATCCATACATCCATACATCCATACATCCATCCATCCAAACATCCATCCATACATCTATACATCCATACATTCATCCATACATATATCCATACATCCATCCATACATTCATCCATACATCCTTACAAACATAAATGCGAAAGTATTTATAATATTACTAGGAAATAGGAATTAGTAGGATAGTAGGACTAGTAGGATATCGATCTGGACTTGCATGGACTAGATTAATGGATACACACCTTTTTTATTGTTGTCATTGCAGCCTCTGATGGTACTGTCAGTTTTTAGTGGAACTGTATTCATTTATTCGTTGTTCTTCGGTGGAACGTATTCTCCATCACCCGAAATATGTGCATGAAGATTTTTATTAAGGTTGTTAATCGGAAATTGAGTTGGTCAGTGTAAAATGGATTAAAGATGAGTCTTCAAGGCGAACGTGACTGACAATTGAGTCTACATAATTTGCCATCTACCACCCAGAATTCCTGGATTAGTGCCATGGTGGTCTCCTTAACGAATAGTGTGCATACTTGCCTGCAGAACTCTTTGGATGGTCATTTGTTTTACTTTAGAAACTTTCGGAGAAATCTATGCTTCTCGTCCCTATGAAACCCTTTCTGCTTGGTCTAACCTGAATGTTGTACAGTGATACCCTGTTCGATCGATTTGTAGCTGAACAAGCTATATTTGTAATTTTTTTAATCAACCTTTCTGGTGTCATGTGTGCCAGTAATGTAGCAAGTTATACTGCTGCTTGAGTAATTAGCAAAAAATTCTTGAAGGTGGATGGTTTGGATGCTCTTTTGGGTTCGGATTTGCATTATCGTTACAGATCGAGGAGTAGCTACAACTATTCTTTCTAGCTCATAGTCAGAGGACAAGGATTCCTCTAATACTTCGTCATTGACTTCTGACTCTACAGTGGGCATAGCAAGGTGTTCTCAGAATCATTAAGACCTTCGACTAGGATTGGGTTTCATGGCGCTATCATTAAGCTGAGTTTTCTGTAAAAGAGATTAAATGTGCATCAAAACTCTTGTACACTTAGACATACTAATTTCGAATAAACCGCCCTCGTTATATGCAACAGCAACAACAACTCAGCACAAAGGCAGTAAAACATAACCAACAGCAACAACAATAACCAGTACAAGACCAAAACAACAGCAACAGATACAACAAAAGCAACTCTTAAACAACAATGTTGTATGTAATCATCAACGTCGACGGCATCATCATCATCAGCAGCAGCAGCAGTAGCAACAGCATACTCCGTAGTAACAACAGCATAGACATTGCCAGAGTAACCATTTTAGCCAATAGTAGTAGCCATCAACAGAGTTGTTGTTGTTGTTGTTGTTGTTGTCAAGAGGCAGACAAACAGAAAGACAGACTGAGAGACAGCCAAAGAGACAAGTAGACATGTACGAGTTCAAATGAGAGAGAGGCAACCTAGCCGGAAACAGGAAATGTCGACATCTACATGCACTCACATCACATCAAGGCACACACACAAACATACACGCACATACAAAGACTGTTATCCTTCTGACTCCTTCTCTTAGTTGTATATTCCCATACACTTGAGTGTTTCATAATTCAACTTCAGCTGCAGTTGCATACATAAAATACCAAACAAAAGCCACCAAGCGACTGTCCGTCCGTCCGTCCGTCTATCCATCCGTCCGGCGCCCAACCACGCCCATACATTCAAGACCCACTGTTGACGCCCATTGCATTGAACGCTTGATTGCTATATATCAATTTTGTGCATAAAATATCTCATGCAACTGCAAAGTTTTTCGGTAGTGTTCACTTTTAAATAAAATAGTCCTGTTTAGTCTTACGAATTTTGTTGGCAGTTTCCTGCTTGTTTTGTTGGTTTTTCTTTTGATGATTCCAATTTGTCCGGCACTGAAAATTGTTTAAGACATTTAGAAAATGATTTAAACTTTGCGCAATGAATTTAAAATATATTTGTATAGCTAGACTATGTAAAATGTATAAAAATATCTTCTTTATTTCTTTATATTTTCATGTTGAGAGACAAGGATATACACTTGGCATTTGTGACTTGTTCGGAATTATGTCTGCTGATACTGACTACTGACTAGCATATGGAGTGTTGGTAGTTGATAGTTTCAGTAGACTTCAATGTTTGATACGCTACTTAAAAATTAATCAACTAATTCTTCGAGAGCAAATATTAATGCAAACCCTTGAAAAAATGTAGCTACTCGAATGGTTAGATAAATAAATTAAGTAATTAGTCTGCTTTCGTGTTGCTAGATCTAGAAAAAATTTATGTTTTCAAAATTCAGTATAAACGTTTTATAAAAAGTTTGTTGTTGACCCATTGAAAGGACTATGTTGCTTATTAACACGGGCAACACATTGGATCCAAAATGTATGAACTAAATAGTTCAGCAGAAATACATGTTTCATAATAACAGACTAAAATTCTAAACAAAACGATGCAATGTAAATATTTAAATTTAATAATTAATTTTCAAATTAAATTTTCTACTCACAGCTTATTCGCTGAGAGATTTTAACTTCAAAGTTTTAATGACAACACGAATACATTTCATTGTTTTCCGTTTTACTTTTAATGCACTTTGAAATGGATTCGCCTAAATCCAAAGGATTTACGCATAAATCTTTGTCGCAAGAGTTTTATCGTTTACGTCGAATTCGAAGTTGCTAAGCACATTTAATGCCTATTGACAAAATTTAAAATTTATGTTTATACATTTAATAAATCAAAGAGTGTATGTGCGACTTTCTTCGAGAAAATATTAAGATGCGAAATATACTTAAAAATTTTATGAGTTGGGCGCATTCTGGCTTTAATATTAAAAGATACGCAAAAGAGAAAAATATGGTTGATATTCGATTAGACAGACTGGCATGGCTAATTCGATTTTTTTCTTATCGAAGTCATTAAGAAATATATACATATATTCTTCATGACTTTGATAAGAAAAAAATCAAACTAGCCATGCCAGCCTGACTATTCTATTATCTGTCTGTCCCTTGTCTTTCTTCTATCTCCTTTATGTATTCTCCGATGCCTTCTTTCATGCGTTACAAACTCCGTGAAAAAATATTAATATTAATCATAAAAAGTGTGGAAAGTTTAAGTTGAACAATCATATCAAACAAATCTCAGAGCCGGGTAAATCAACTTTGATGGAACTTTTATTGACCAAAAAACCATAACTTTATCGAAAAAAAATAATTGTCATATCTCTCTGCCAGCAATTATTTGACTTTATTTGCTTTAAATTTGATTAAAATTGAAAGTTCACCGGGAGAAATTCAATCTATGCGTGGGACCACGCCAACATGCTAGCAGAAAGCAAAACATGTCGAAACTTGTCCAACATTCAAAGAAATCTGCAATTACAATAAGCCGCCGAAAGCCTACTCAACCACACTCTCTCTACTGCTCTGGAAAACTACGCTATCCTCTGAAGATTTAGGTGAGTAGTAGAAACATATAATCCGCTTCATGGAAGCTCATTGCTTACACCAGATCTGTAACTAACTCTTACTAAGACTAGAACTATTGCAATGCTACTGCAGATGAGGAAGTTTCCTATTAAAAAAATTCTGCTTTCGATAGCAAAACAAGTTATTACAGATCGATCTCGGTAAAACAACGAGCAGAAAAATTTCCTTTCAGACACAAGAAATGGAAGCAAGAAGGGCATGAGCTTGAAAAAGTTAAGAGTCTATGCAATATGAATGCAGTTCAGAAATTTTATTAAAAGTTCAAGAAAATTACTTCTGCAAAGTCGAAATCGGCGAAACTATGCCAGAATCAGCAGTTAATGATGCCTTGATTGTAGAGCCAACAAATAACAACAAAATTGCCTAAAAATAGCAAAGCGACAGGCTCCGATGAGCTACCAGCTGAGAAATTCAAGACTGGCGGTGCAGAGTTAATCAAAGATATGCACCAATCTATATGCAAGATATATTTAAGAACGAAAAGGCCGCCACTTGCGCCAAGTACCGCGGAATAAGTGTCCTTTCAATTGATTTTAAAATTCTGCAATTCTGTCTATTTGTACGGGTGCACAGAAAGGACAGTAAGAATATTATACCATAAATGCTGGAGCGCCTATTTGTGGATCATAAATCCGCTTTCTACACCCCGATACGTACAAAATTTTTCGACGTCCTTTGTACCAAGTATCCATTTGATAAGAATAGAGGTTTCGGACACTACAAAATCGTATAGTGCGATTATTATTAATCTATTAATGCAGAATATGTCTGGTTTGCTCTTCCAAATGGAACTAATGTTGCTTGCCAACGCTGATGATATTGATATCAATGCGCACATAAGTATGACGAACTAGAGCGGTGTTTCCAAAGTTTGAAAAACAATCGAACAATTGAAGATGAGAAGAAGAATTACGCTTTCTAATAGATGCTTCATTATGCTCAATACCTAAATTAGAAGTGGAGCCCACTTTCGAATAACAAGAATTAAAAGCTATAAGGCGCTTATAATCCGGGCCCTGCTTTATAGTGCACAAGCATAGACCCTGACAGAAGCGGACGAAAAACGTTTGGAACCGTTCGTGTGAGAAATTTTTCGTAAAAGTAAAAACGGGAGCACGTTTACAATTAAAATTAATCGATCTTTCTACTCTATCTATAGGTCGGGCAAAGCTCGCTGTGGTTTTTCTTCATAAAAGCCTTATTGGAGAAGTTGACTCTCCTTACTTACTTCCACCTTTAATGTTTAATGTACCTTCTCATTTCACGCGTAACTATGTGCCATCATGTTTGTCTTTTTGCACAACAACTTCAGTCTCTCTCTTTTCTTCAATCTTTTATTTGTAATTACTGCTGCTTGGACCACATCCATAACTGTGAGTCGAGGCACAGTCGGTCAACCTGGCAGCACAACTAAAAGTCTCCAACTGACGTGTCGTTACTTTCCTCATTTATAGATGTTTTCACTGTTTATTTGTTAAGATATAATATTTTAAGCAACTGTTTTAGTAATAAACAATTATTTAAATAATTAAATAAAATCTGTTCAGAGACAATAATTACATTTGTATTAGTTGTTCAATTATATAGCAAGATAAGCTGAAAGGCTAATATAAACTATTTATAATATTTCTACCAAATTTTTTATGTACAATATTTACAGAGTATATATTTACAGCATTATTGTTATTATTTCTAAAATCTATCTGGAGGATCCAGTAAAAGAAAACGTTTAATTTTTTTTAAAAACTTAACTGTTATCTGTTAAATTTATGGTCTAATCTATTTACATATCGCTTACTAAAGGCGCCTATTGCCTCTTTAACCAAAGGAATTTTCAAATTGAGAAGGACGTATCGGATGTAAACTGAGCGTAGAGAACAGGACCCATGCCAGGACTCTCTTGCGGAACAACCGCGTTGATAGGCACAAGTGAAGATGCCTCGTCTTGCTGATGAACGTAGAATGACCTATTGCTTAGGTATGACTTAGTGCTGAAAGTCATTTAAATAATTTGTATAGTAGGCCTATTTGTCACACCCTGTCACACGCTTGTTGGATGTGCAGAAAAACTGCTTTTGAACACGTATGTTATTTGATGTATGAACCGATGGCATTGTTCGCGAGTACCATGCCCGCTTTTAAACCTAAACTGGTGTTCTGGTATGATAGCAAGCTGGTGCAGTACTGGTAACAAACTTAGCAATATTATTTTTTCAAATGCCTAGAAAAATGTTACTAATCGGGCGATATACGAACAGAAAGATCTCTGGCTTATTTGGGGGACATTTTAATTTATTCATAGTGGCTTGAGAATGAATGAAGAATCATTAAAAACTCTGCAATAAACTCATTTCTTTATTCAG
The DNA here is from genome assembly GCA_035044805.1 of Leucophenga maculata. NCBI lineage: Eukaryota > Metazoa > Arthropoda > Insecta > Diptera > Drosophilidae > Leucophenga > Leucophenga maculata. The sequence goes on along the minus strand of JAWNNP010002976.1, from coordinate 71,156 downwards.
ACAGTCTTCTTTTAAGTTAACTTGCTGCTTTATTGAATAACCGCTGCTGTTGAGTTTCAACTTTCTTATATAGATTTCTTATATAACTTGCTTGGCATATCTAATTATCACCTTTTTCTGGCAACCACAAAAAGCACGCTTGATTTTAATTTCTTCTGAAGATTTCTACGACATATACCATCGTGTTCCGTTTATAAGAATACGTCTAAGTTTGTCTGTTCCTCCAACTAGTCACGAAATGCAGAACTATGTATGATTGCAGTTACAATTGTATATAATCACCAAAATACCATCGTTTGATAATGTGCAATTTGATCCTTTGCAATAAAAATGTTCAAAGTTCGTGACAATTTTTTATGTGGTTAGGCCCTTTACCGAAGGTACAAGATGTGCAAATGTATGAAATTATGGTCGGAGACTCCCAAAGTTACCCTCATTATGTTCAGGAGTCATAGAGGAGTTGATATAGCCATGTCAGTCTGAACGAAAGGCTTTCGAACACGGTAACAGATAGTGACTTCGTTCTTTTTGCATTCGACTAGGACTTCGCCGGAATCTTACGACATTATTTTAAAATTTTGCCACTCCGCAACCTAAGAAGTGGGAGGAGCAAAATACTTTTCGTCAGTACTATATTTTGTATTAATTTCCTACCTTTTTGTTTTGGACTGCTTGGTTATAAGCAAGGGAAATATTTAAGGTATTTCTTTGGCGACCTGTACTGGTACACAAGCGCGTACAAGCGGTTACGCGCGACTGTAATTTTCTTACTTGTTTTATTTGAAACTGTAATAATTTACTTTCTCAGAAAATAAAACAAAGATGCTAATTCCATGTCGAACACTTCCCTCTGTCTTTTCAATTTGCTTTGTGTATTCTTTTACTAATCGTTGAAAGGGCAACCTAGGGACTTGTATGCAATATGGTTTTCTTCAATTTTCATTTATATATTGGAAATGAAGGAGCTGATCCCAGATCACGAATATGAATTGAGACGCAAACATGCCACACCTGAGCAATATGATTGGCTGATTGAAGGCTTTTAGTATAAAATTTACTGCTCAGATACTTTATTGCACAGCAAACAGGCATTTAATCGAGTCTGACAAGACGAACTACTGTACAAACTGAAGAAGAAGCTATTTTACTCCGGAGCTACCTTCCCTGCAGGTGCGTTTTTGTGAGGATAGGAGATAGTGAGTCGGTGATCTGTGAGATTAGAAGATAGTTTTAATGGAGAAATGTTCTTGACGCCTTTTTATATGTGTGCTCTACGGATATACTGGCTATAAATAACACGCATGACATCAGCTAGTGACTGTCCCGGTGAAATATTGGTATAAGTACAGACAAATTGGCACATAACCTTCTTAACTGCTATGCAGTGACCGCGTACCTACTGTACAATCTGTAAAATATTCATAGATAGGACTTATCCTAGAAAAGATGCCACTACTGAATCTAAAATTTCTTCAAATTTATTGCGCAAACACAAATAAATTGATGCTACAGCAGTCTACAGACTTGGAAATTAAAAGCAGTTCAGATATACGGCATTAAGCTGTGGGGAACGGTCAGCTACTCCGACATAGAAGATGCTGCATGTCACTATATTATGTATAACTTCTGCCGTGCACAAAGACCTGGATATGTCACCTATTCGTGAAGCGGCACATGGCAGCTCACGATAATTATTTGGCCATCAATCTAGTTGATTACATCCAGGAAGGAAGCTGAGAACGTCATATTTTCAAATGAATACTAGTTCAAATATCGGTCGCATTCGATATTTTTGAAATTCGATAACAAATTGCTGCTAGTCAGAATCGATAAAAAAATAATTATTTTTTGCATATTTCAAGCAACCTATTAAAAAAAAATTTTTTTTTAAATATCAGCAAACACCAAGTAGGCCTTCGAGTATTATTTAAGTTTTCCTGCAAGCTGTAAGTTTCTCAGTTCTCATAGTAAGACTAGCAGTCGAAGGGTTAACATATCTGAATAATTTCTAAATAATTTCTCTATTCAAGTGCTATAAAATAAAAGTTCAATTAAAATCGTTATTTGTGTTTATTGTAAAAAAAATAAGAAAAAAATGGAATTGGAAAACATATTATGTGGCGAGATAAGACTACGTCGTACCGCTTTTTGCCATAATTACCAGACGCTTTGTTATTTGGTGCTCAATGCGTACCGCCTTTGGAAGAAGCTAAGTATGATGGAGCAGCTTCTGCTAGTGATGCTGCCGCCTATACTTTTGGTCGTTGCGCTATTTTGTGTAAAGAAACTAATTCGCAAATGGTGGCCACCACTCGATGTGGTAAGTTTTTATATACATTTTTTTTTAACTTCTGCATAATTGCAAGGGTTTTGCAAAGGGTTTTTTTTTCTTCTTTTTTTCTTGCATATATTTGACCGATTGCTCGTTTGCATAGTAACGTGTAGCGCCGTTACTCGTTGTGTTGCCGTTGAGCAACGCATATACTCACGAGAGCGCACTAGTGCAAAAAGAGCGTAAGCGCCGTGCACACGTATAGTTGTTTGTTGTTGTAGTAGTGTTGCACACACACATGCTCAGTACTTGTTTTTGATGTTGTTGAGCACTGGTTTAGAACTACACAGTGTTGCCAACGTAAGAAACTAATTTCGCGCAGCACGAAAGAGCAACAGTGCACTTTATTTCTGCGCCCTGTATTTTATTCAATTTTTCTTTTATATTTTAACAAATATTCAATATCTGTACTTTTCAGCGCATGCTACCCATAATGGGCCAATTAAATGATCTGAACGAAGATTACGCTCAACTACAGGAGCGAGTCAATGCAATTATGGATAACCAGCAAAATGCCGTAAGAATTGAAGAGGTACCTGTTGAGGTAAGCGATGGAACAATGACCAGCAGTCGCTTATCGCTTGGCAACAGTAGCAAGAGGAGAACCTCATTGACCAAACAAAGCTCCAGCGGCCGACAAACAATTGGTGATACTAGTAAGAGAAGTTCGTATACATATGGTGGAGGTGGTATTCGAACTAACTCATCGCAAGTCAGTGCTCAATATCGGAGCTCACAGCGTTTAGGATTCAATCGGCGTTACAGACCTGCGAATACCGCCGAAACAGCCACGCTTTGGACAACTACTCGCACAACAAGATGCAAACATACGCGTACCGAGTCCAATCAAGTTGATACTAAAACGCGTGCTGCACAGCTTTTAGCTATAAAACGCTGTAAGGCAGTAAGAAATAAACACAAGACGACTGAGACTTGTGACGCAGCCAGCGAGCCAAATTCATCGAGATTCAGCGATACTACGTCTCTAACGACACGTGCGCGTTTAGCGGCGCCACCACGTTGGCGCAATTAGTAATCTAAATGCTGCACAAACCCATGATGACGTACAGCACTACTAACGCTAACTGTAGCAGTGAACGACGATTACACCACTTCTAAAAAAAACTACAAACATATTTAGGCCAATCATGGGTTATCTTGATAAATGTAACAGATTGTTGTAGGCACCTCTAAATTTCAATGTAAGGCTTACTACTAACAATAACTTTCAGTTAATTTAAATTTTATTATTTAATGAAAAAATTTAGAGTATAGTTGTATTTAATGGAAGTCAAGTGTCCTTTTCGACTACATACTTTCGATTAAAATTCCAAATTCAAAATTCGAAATTCATTTGTTTTTATTTTAAACAGTTTCTTACAATTCTTCACTGAAAAATGAAAAAGACTTGATTTCATACTTGAAACTTCTCATAAGTTAAGCAAGGCTCTTAAACATGCAGCAGAACTTGGTCAGAGAGGGTGCATAAAATACAACCATCTGCAGCAGTGAAGTCTGCCGAAATTCTTACAATTAGTAAGTCGCACCAATAAATGGTTTCACTCTTCCCTCATATGCAGTTGTGAACTAAATTGAACACTCAGAGTTTAAACCAATGAAGTCTAAATCGTAACAAATAGCAAACTAGCAAAGGATCATGGCACTTCTCCCACTATAACGATTATCACAATAATATTTATTGTAGCTACTGTAAACACGCTCGGACAAATATTTAAGAAATTGGGCAGGTCAAGATGAACTTAAGATATTGGAACAATTTATTTCAGCGGTTATAAGGTGTAGAACTTTGTTTCAGAAGGTTTGAACCCGTTTGCGATTTGAACTTGCAGCTATACGCTAAATATGGATACATTAACTCCTTGTTTACTGCGCAGTGAAAATTTACTTCTATTTTTAAGTAACCAGATTATGTTTTAATATATAAACTGTTCATTACTCTTCTGTCTAATAAAGGCGTAGGAGTTTTGCTTTGATGGCTTAAAGCATATATTTGCCATCAATACACATTCTCGAAGGAGTTTCGCACCTCGAAAATATGTTAAACAATGTCGAAAGTGATGCAATAATCATTTTTGATGACTTTAAGCTGTAAAGATGGAACACATAATAGTTTCCAGAAAAGTAGCGTCATTCTATAAAAGCATGCAGCAATAATTAGTAACAACAGAACAGTACACGAGACGCATTCGATGGCTTGCTGCACTTCGATAAAGATTCTATTGCAGTATTCTTTGTCCTCAAAAGCTGAGAATGTGGTTGAGTATACAGTGGAGTTAATCGGGAATGTCATGTCCAGCATCAAATCAAAATTTTTTATTACTTTAAGGAGCTTATATTGTCTGATAGGCATAACGATTTAAACTGATGAAACTCAAAAGCCTTCTGTTTCATCTTCGTCTTCTTTGTTCGCAAAACTGAAAAGCTTGAAACGCTCTGCTAATTGCGTTATAACGGTTTTTCCTTGTTCTTCATCAGACCGGCACCATCTACCATAATCGTCCTTAATAGGTTCGGTCGATTATATTTTGATTCTCCCAGTTGCCTTCCATAGAGAAAATGTAGCATCACTACTGGTATCCACATGTTCTAGCAAATGGACAAAAAACCTAGTACTTAGTTTCTGAAGGGTTTCTTTAAGATTTTTAAAAGAAGCTCGCTGCTAAGATTTATACCAAGGATGTTATATTAACATGTAAATCTTACGCAATTGTTCCTTTTTTACAATGCTCGTAGCTATAAAGATAAAGACTGTTACATGGAAGGACCATGCGGTTTAGTAAATGTGCACGCCGTTGCGGCGGGACTATGAATTTTACGTGAAAATATTTCCAAACCAAAGGCAATTATTTTATTTGAGTTAACTTCCATATCCCAATATATTGAATATATCTTTGTTAAGTGGCGATGTTCGTGTTTCGATTAATCAACCACTTAACTGTTAGAAATGTGACGGCAGCTGCGTCAAAAGTAATTATAAGTAGCAGGTAGCCCGAGTTTAAGTCTAAGCGTTCCTGAATACTGAGCATAACATGATGTACGCCTCAGTCGATGTAACCAGTTGGGCAGGGATACCTTGTGAGAGATTTGATTAGTGTACAAACTCTCTAACTATTGTGTTATATCTTCTTGCACTCCATAGCCCATATTTGGTCTTATAATCACCGCCTAGCCGAGTTAGCTCTATTTGTGGAGCAGCAAGCAGATATTTTATTATATTTTAAGGACCTTAATAGCTTATGTGTTCCAGGCATCAACATGAAAGATCGCAACTTTTGCATGTATTTTCTATCTAATATATATACCATCAGCAGCAATATGACATCTCAAAGAACAATCTTAAAAGTTTGTTATATAACACAAACGAATTTATTAAAGAAAATTATTTGTACATAAGATTGTCAAACTCATTTTTCATGGTTCAAATAATGGTTCCAAAATGGATTCGTTCGACTATTAACCTATACAAACATAACTGAAATAATAAAGTTTTAAGATTAAAATACTTTTCAGCAACGTACGAAAAATCTATACTACTTACCTACTACACCCCGCATGATTCTGTAGTGCAACAAGCAGAACGATCCATAAAATATTAATATTCATTTTAAAAAGTATTCAACCCAAGTGTTCTTGAAAACGAACTATGCTCAATTGAAATGAAATTTACAATGCTAAGATTTCTAAGAGGTTTCATTAAAGCGTATCAATTGATTATGAATTAGATGGAAATAATAGAATTAAACCGTTGAAACTAATATTTATTTTATAAAATAAAAAAAAAAAACAAAAATTTGATGTGTGTATATAATTATGTATACATGATAACCTGTGTACATAATGCAGTTCAAAGTTGAAATTCTCAGGTTCAACAAATTTAGCTACATATTAGTGGGTGGTAGAGGGGAGGTATTGGTGTGGATTGTGTGTGTGATAGAAGATGCTATGAAGTGAAATTGGAAACTGAATTTTTTAAAACATTTTACTTTTTATTTATACAACTTCAAACTCAATTTTTAATAACTCTCCAACGACAAAGCTAATGCTAGGTGAGATCACGACTAAATTATTGCTGTACAGCCTTGAGAAAAAAGGGTCAGAGCAACTAGCAGAAAACTGACTAAACAAGCCGCAATCTCAGTTTCTCCAACTGCAAGTCCTTCGTGCTGAGCGCCATTGTGGCACAGCTACAAGGTGGGGTGTAAACTAACCTCCTTAGAAACGAAAAAAAATGTCGGTGTCGATGATCTCTTCGCGCGAGCTGAACTTTTTATTGATGAGCCATCTTTTGAGATTTGGGAATACATAATTTGGGAATAATAATGTGCCGGCGCTTTATCTGGTAATAACAACTTTTTTTTTCCTTCATTTCGGCTTTCAATCACTCAAATAATGCGTAGTAATACTCGCTGTTGATGATTTTTTCTATTTCGATGTAGTCCACGAAGAGTATGCCATGACAATCCCAGAAAACGGACGCCTTGACATTTCCGACTCATTAAGCTTCCATCAGCTGTTTCGGAGCACCGCTGGGCACTCATTCTTTTCTCTGGTTTATAATAGTGGCTCCAGATTTCATGAACAGTTACCAATCAACGCCAAAACTCCACCCGATTCCACATCAGCATGGCCAAACAGTCTTTCGAAGTGCGCTCGCGTTCGTATTTTTGGTCCAGAGTCAGCATGCGCGGCACATATGGAATTTAGCTCAAAATTTGCCGTGTATGCTCAGTACTAATCCTTGGTTTAAGGTCAGCCAATGTCAGCCAATCGGCGAGCCTGCCTCTGCGGACTTGGTCTTTTTTGCTACTCCAGCTCATTCTGGCGGTCAAGGAGGTTACTTTTCACTCCACCTAGTATCTATATAGAATAGACCAAAGAGAACGTGTCCAATGAGAACAAAAAGTACACACTTATGAGGATGTACAAGCCACACAACTGATGACCTCTCGCAGGATTCATCATATGAATCTCCATAGTGCCAAAGGGCCTTGTACCATATCTTGCATAAATGTTGGTACATAATCCTTACCAACTATCCCTTAACTTGTTGATAAAATTTTCCTTCCTTTTTGCTTATTTTTCTAGCGTCTGCAAAGGTGTTTGTTGTCTTTCGGGTCCTCTCGAAATCGTTTACTGACAGTTCGCGTTGCTCATGACTACAGAACTCTTTACTAAGTGATGTTCTTCTCTGCAACACCGGTGCGCCACTCCTTGCCATACCAAGAGTTAGTCACAGGATTGGTATCACCAAAGATCTCCTTGAAAGTTTGCAATGTGCAACTTACCTTGGGACGTGCAGTATGCATCAAACTGAGCTTTGTCTACAACAAGAATGTGGTCCAAATCGATGTAAGAACTGTTTCGCGTACGCATATCCAATATGAGTGATGCGTATATTCTGTCAATCACCAAATGATAATTTTGGATAGCTTTGGATGTTAAGAACTTGAAATTTGATGCTGCTAGTTCCCATGTTCCACTAAGCCTCTCTCAATTGCTGGAGATAGTGCTAAGATACCAGAGTTATTCGACTAGGCCTAAGACTGTTTCCTTCCCAATTTAGGTTTTGGAATCACAAACCGCAATATTTCATAGCAATTTTTAGATTGCAATGTAGTCAGGGTATTAACCAGCTGGATAGTTGCTTAGAAGACAATTTATATTTTTTTCTTTTATTTTTTGCCATGCCCAACGATTTTTTCCGCAGTTAACTGCTTTCTTGGTAAGAAAAGAGCATCTAAATTAGAACTTTTTACTTAACAATCAATTAATTAATTATTTTGTGTTAATGCAGCGTATTAAAGTTTCACTTCTACCAAAACTCAAGCAATTCTCTGATTAAACACTTCTTAAAGCATTTACGCGAAAAATGTTTACCCGTTAATTAAAATAATGTACGCAGGCAGTTGGCGACGCGCAAAAGTATGCAATGGAAAACTTGTTGAAGCGAAATAATAAAGTCATTTCCGGTGTTGCCAACCTGTGCTGTACTGAACTGAACTGTTGACTTCAACTGCTGCTGATGCTGATGATACTGTTGCGATGATGTCCTTTACAGCGCATCTGTTTTTGTTAGTTTCTGAGTTGTGTATTTTGTTTGTCGCAAAGTTGGCCAACAATTCGTGCGTGTGCGTGTGCGAGTGTGTGTTTGTGTTTTGCCTGTTTGCTGTTGCAAGTGTTGATGCCAAAATAAAAATAAAAAAAAAGAAGAAAAAAAACATTTTACCTGGCAGCCAAATAGCAACGCGTTGAAGCGCATTCAGTTAAATAAAATAAAAATGCTGCGTTCAAAGTAGCTGCCCCCTTTCTCGCTGAAATGTCCTTTGGGCCACAAATTACACACATGTGAAGAGCAGTTGAACGCCAGCTATAACTGTATCTGTCAGTTACATTTCAACTTTGTATGTACATATACGACGAGGTGTAAAGCGTAAAATGATGCAAATTTGTGGGGCAACACCTATTCCGCTTAGCGTTGCGGGCGTTGCTTAGTTGTGGGCAACATGTTTCCGTTTCAATTGCAGTTTGTTGCAGTTGAATTTGAGTTTTTTCTTTTTTATTTTTTTATTTGAATAGTGGTTGAAAGAGCTTACAGGAGGCTACCTTAAGGCGTTTTACCAACTGTTTAGTTGACCAACTGTGTGACTCGGTTCACTGTTGCTGACATACCGAAGACTTGTTGTCTGTTTAATTTGAGTGACTTCTTGACAACAATACAAACTAAGTTGTCTCAAGTTAAGAGTAGGTTATGCAAGATAGTTATTTCAGTTTAGTTAAGTCGACAGAAATTTTTAAACGCTTTCGTAAATTTGCCTGAAGCGTATAGTTACAATGGAATAAGGGGAATGAAGTCGTAAGAATTATACCCTGCTACCTTAGGGTAGAAAGATATAATCAGTTTGTTTGAAAATTTCAGCCAATAAACTTTCAAGCATCTACTCTGTATTTTGTATTCTCTTAAACAAATATATATGGTTTAGAAAACTTCAGAACTTTATGTCAGAAGAATTCTACGCATTACACCGCTGGATGCATTAAACGCTGAATTAAGTTTCTCTCTTGATTTCATTGCAAAGTTGAAAGCTGTAACCACAGAATACTCTAATAGATCCTTCTATCCTGCAGTAAAAACTGTACTTTTCGACAATAAATTCTAAATCGCACTCATTATATTCGATGAGTAAGATGGAGGAGGTGTCCTCACTTTCAAATTGAAGATAATACAATCTTTCAAACTAAACCATGACCGTAGCATCTTTTTCGAGTTTGTATGAAGGCCACCCCTTGATATTCGTTAGCACCAGGATTAAACTAAACTTCAGCTTAAAACCATAACCTGAAAAATGGGTATAGTGGGGTCAAGCACAAAATAAGAAACACCTTCAATAAGAAATCATCAAACCGACTATAAAGCTGATAGGACTACAAACGAAGATTGGACGTTTGTAAAGGAGCTAACCCTGCAGTGTGCTCTGAAGTATGGTAAGTACCAAAATCTGTCTATAGTTGCATAGTAGAAAATAGATAACCTCATGCAAAAAAAAATTTTAAAAGAATGCTGCATTTAAGTGTGGTGGACATTGAGATATCCTGTACCTCCAATCTGGGAGATATAAACTTATCCGTATAATCTTCGTAAGATATTTAATTGGGATTAGTGTAAGATATCCGAAATTTTACTTATTATTTATTATTATTATTATTTTAATACAAAAATCCAGAAGGAGTAACAGATTTGTATGGGGACTAGCCTTTCTAATGGGTCGATATACACCTAATTTTATAGAATACAACAAATTGTGCATTTTTGTGCAGTCTTTCATACAAAAACTCAGAAAGAAGGGAATGCTTTTAAGAAAACTATATCTCGGAGCAGCATTGTCACGTTCATTGAATACTTATCCGATAGGAAAGTCTTAGATGGCCTTCAACCCACGATCGGTCATAGCTGCATTCAGGAAGATACCCCAGCTACTGTAGTCTTGTGCGCACTGACGCGAGTCTTTTTGAATGCCAAGTATGCTGAGATCTCTCTTTACCAGGTCATTCAAACGCGGGCCTGGTTGTCCTCTATTTCGGCGTCATCCAATCAAGTTTGGGCCCCTCATGTAAGCCATGCGTGCTGGAGCTCTTTCATCCATTCGAATGAGGTGACCAACCCCATCGAATAGCTCATACAGTTCGCGGTTCATACGAGACCTAAATTTATCGTTGACTCTAATAGGGCCAAAAATCTTCCGGATAATCTTTCTCTCAAAGACTTCCAACTCTCTTTCATCATTCGAAAGAGGGTTTTACTTCTAATTTGATTGCTCAGAACTAAATAGCATCTATTTGCAAGCGTGATTCTTCGTCTGATCTCCAGGCTGACGTTGTCGTTGCTGGTTATCTCCGATCATCGGCGTAAGTGAGCAGCATCACTTCTCTTTGGAAGATGGAGCCCAACATACTTTGTATGTACGGGCACTGGCGTAGGATGTGTTCCATCAGAAGATTGAAAAAATCTTGGTATCAAAGGGTACATGCAAAGAGGAACGATCTTGGCCGAGATACCTAGTCAGACAGGTTGTTGAAAAACTTCGTTCGTATTGGCGTTTCGAAAGCCGCTTTAATGTCCACAAATAGGTGGTGTGTGTCTTTGTTAAACTATTGGGACTTTTTCAAGGATTTGTCGTAATGTAAATATTTGGTCGCTGGTCGACCTTTTTGGTCTGAAGCCACACTGATATCGTCCTATCAGTGAATCCGTAAATGGCTTCAGCCTATTACACAATACGCGTGACCGAATCTTATATCCGATGGAAAGAAGACTTATTCCGCGGTAGTTGACGCAAACAGCGGTGTCTCCTTTCTGACCATATCTTGCATAAAAGTTGGTGAATACTCCTAACCAACTCTTCACCGCCGGTCTTCAATAACTCAGCTGGCAGTCCCTCAGAGCCGGTCGCTTGCTTTTTTTTTGTAACTTTTGGCTCTACAATAGTGCCATCATTAATTGGAGGTTCCGGTGCCATTTCTCTATCGGCGGAATTGTGCGCTTCATTGCCTCCAAGTAGGTTAGGCAAATGACTCCTCAATAATCTCAGTGATTCCTGTTCATCCGTTACCAGATTTCCATTGTCATCCTTACAGAAAGTTACTCCGGGCTTAAAACCTTCAGTCAGACGCTTGACCTTTTGATAGAATTTTCGAGTTTCATTTCTTTAAAAGATTCTCAAAACTTCCTCCACCTCCCGCCTTTCTTGCTCCTTTTTCTTGCGTCTGAAAAGGCGTTTCTACTCTCCCCGTTTCTCACGATATCGTTCTGTAACAGCTGGCGGTTCTTCCGTCTTCAGAGTTCGCTTATAGAAAGCGTTTTTCTCTGCAGTAGCATTGCGACACTCCTCGTCGTACCAAGCATTCTTCATAGGTTTTGTATAACCAACGACCACCTTGGCAGTCCTATCCATGGAGCGGCTGATATGTTTCCACTACTCACATATATCTTAAGAAGATGCAGTGATTACCCGGAGCAGTCGGGAGAGTGTGTTTGAGAAGGCTGCGGCGGTCTGTTCTGATTGCAGCTTGCCGAAGTCTAGCTTTCGTTGCATGTTGGAACGTGCGGCATGCACCACGCTGAGTCTAGATCGTATCTTGTCTGCGACAAGATAGTGGTCCGAATCAATGTCGGGATCGTGTCTTCCGTCAATCAAAACATAATCAATTAGGTTGCTTGTAATTTGATCTGGACTCAGCCATGTAGCCTTGTGGATGTTGAGGTGTTGAAATCTGGTACTACTAACTACCATGTTCCGACCTGCGGCGAAATCAATAAGCCTCTCCCACAGAACTTATTTTTGGCATCGTAATCCTTTTCCGTCTTGTTTTCCTACTCACCACGAAACCGCATCCGAATGCGTGCTTACTCCCATGGCAGCTTTTTTTGACCCTGTCCTATCCATTGTAGTTACTTAAGTTTTCTTTCTGCTACAACTTTCAACTACATTACCAAGTATGAGAAATATAAGATTAAACGCAGCAGACGACGCTGCCTCCGTCTTTTACTCATAAAAATTAACCCAATTTGATTATCGAAGTCTCCGCATATAGTTCTGCTTAACCAAACACTGCCCATAACAACAACTATGATGTGTATCCTTGTCAGCATCATTATGCTTTTTCATAAGGACATATGTCAATTGTATGTTTTTGTTCAAAAAACTAAGCCATGAAGCCATTTATGACATTATTGGCTCTGCACAAGCATCAACTTTCATTTAACTACAATATCTTCTGCTGCTGCTATATAAAACGATATTCGGCTAAATGAATAGATAGATTTATGGCTTAAACATTGACATGACATTTTCACTATTTGTACAAAATTGCAATTGCCCTTTTTTTTCCAATAAATTTCTATATATATAATTTGCATCAATAGCGATGAGCCAAGTCATTTCAAGTTCTATATATACAATTCAATTCAGTAGTAGAGTTCAAGTGAAGTTATACTATATAGCAAACACATAGATAATGCTTTGTTCCATTTTGTGTACAAGCCGCCTGGACGGACAATCGTTATACATACATATATACAGTGGCAGCAACTATTGTTAATAAGAGAACAAAATGGCCAACAGCTGAACCAAATTGTAGTCCATGAATAGTACGAATAGACCAGACTGCTGCTGATTGGATTGGTTTATTCGTTGGATAGCTAGCTGGCTGGCTGGCTGGCTGGCTGACGTTGACGTTGGTTGAAATGAATGAGCATTAAATTGCCAGTTTGAAATGAAGCCAATTAAGTTTTTTATTTCAATTTTTGTTATAGCTACAACAGCAAAGAAGGACAACTCATTCAATTGCTAGCTGACTGGCTGGCTGACTGGCTGACTATTCACTGTTCCCTTGCTCTATGATTATTCAAATCAATTTCAAATTGAATATTAAATTTCAACGACTATGAATATTTTAAGACTTGAATTGACTGACTCATTGCCTGACTGACTGACTGCCTAAATAACTAACTGTCGTGAATGACTTCAAAAGAAAAGTTGTGTTGAGCAATTAGTTTGGCCAACTGCCTGAGAAACTCCTACCTAATTTCTCTCCCAGACAATAATTTATCACTCATAATTTTTTGCTGCTATATGAAGTAGTATTTGTTGACGAAGTATTTGTTTTATGATTTACAAATTATTTACGCATAATAATTGCGCAAAATTTTTGCCGACGGCTGTTGAATTTGTTGAGCGAAAATAAATCAACGCCTTTCGTTCTTTTGTTCAATTATTTATTATTTTCATTCATTTCATTGTTTATTTGCTTGTTTGTTTGTCATATTTTCATTTGTATGCCCTACACAAAAGTATGCGTGGCATAATTGATCTAATGTACGCATTATTTTATAAATTTGAAGCCGAGTTGAGCATTTAGGGTAAAATTTGTCACCTCTTATATTAGGATCTTAACTAAAGATTCAAAGGTGACGATGGCCGGAACGATATGGCAAAGAACTATATCGAGCTATAATTTACGGACCTTTTGAGTAACTAATATTAAAGCTAATATCGGAAATATTTAGTTGGAATAAAAAGGCACTCCTTGCTAGAAGCAACGGCCTCTTATGAGCATAGTATCTATCTACTTATGTTGGTATATAAGCATCAAAAGTTGAGTCGCTATAGACGTGTCCTGCCTGGCTTTACTTTTTAACAATATTAACTTGAAAACGATAGGAGATATAGCCTTCAAATGTCAATATTTACACTCTCCTATTCTGTCTGCAGATTAGAAGTCAACGAGCGTGATAACCCCTCTCTAAGAAGTAGTAATAATTTTTATGATAATTTTTGTTTTTCCTTTTATTTTAGCTGCATGCAAAAAAGGTTTATCTAACTTTAATTCTAATGAAATATTCTATATAGATCTACATACATAGTGGTCCACACTAGAAAAGGTAGCCATTATTCTAATAACTTATCCTTTCCATGATTTTGTATGAAAAAATTTTTTTGTGATTTAGTTTAGCTCTAAACGACAAATTATTTAGTTTACCTTATAATATTTTCATTATCCCTTCACGGAATAACTCCCCTTACACATTTAAGGTTCAATAGGGGACAGGCTATCTCGATGTCGATCAGTCTTCTTACCATTCCATTTGAAATAATTCCAAAATATGATTTAGAAAAAAATTTTGTTATGTTTGTCTCGTCTTTGAAGACGAATGCTGGTTTATTTCAGTTTCCTGTTCCTAGAATTCAGTACAACTCGTCATCAAAACGTTCCACATATGCTGCTGCTGAAAATTTCCAAACTTCTCATTAGAATGGGAATGGCATAATATTTTCATACCATATATAACCTCTCGATCTATTTCTGTTGCTATACACGTAGTCAAAAGTCTTCACACATAAGCTAGATTAGATTGAGGCCTTGGATGCCAACATTACACTCGTTATTAGACAAATTTTGGTCGTTTGTGAAATCTGAACCTTAAGAATAAACCACCACAAGTATATCCACGCTAAGCATATAATTAAGAGTCTCTTCAAAACAATAATGGCATCGATATTTTTTAAGAATGGTCAAATACGCTACTCATTTTAATTCATTTTTAATACCTTAATAGAACTTTTAACAGCATCCAAATAAATCACTTTTTAGTTTAACATTTGCGCTGGCAGATCATTTCTCCTGAATCTTATGTGTGTTATGTTGTTAAGGACTTCTGGCTTATGCGAATTGCTTCCATGAAGGCTGGGATACCTCAGCTTGGCTAGAGGAAAGGAAAAAGCGATTTATTCAATATTTTTAATTCTTTTCATTATTTTTAAAAATTTATCTCACATATTATTACTAAGTTTTAACTATCGGTATATTACCGACTAAGGTTCACATCTGTATTTGAAGTCTAACGCTCAACTACTGATTTGAAGCACAGTGTTCATATTCAACTGAAGTCCCAAACTTAACTCCCTTATTGTGCCAAAGGTTACTCCATTTATACTATTTCATCCCGCGTATTCGACAATAACATCGCCTACAGTGATACCATACAAATCGATTTACTTTTCCCCAAATTGTCAGGATGCCGATATTTCTCTGTTTGTCTTTTTGTGGCTTATTAAGCGCTTCTCGCCAATTCCCGCATTTAAACTAGTGTTGAAGGTGATTTGTAGTTGCAATCGATTTAACATAATCCTACAATCAAATATAGCTGCATCGGGTACCGCAGTACATTATTTAAAATAGAAATTCGCTTATAACCAATACGAAGCCGTATTCCTTAAAAAAATCTATCAATTTCTTCCAACAGTTCTGCCCACTTAGTAACATTAACAGCACTATTACAGTCTGTTTATCTTTACAGCATTCCATTCCTTGATTTAACATTTGATTATGTTAGTAAAATGTTAATTTCATGTAAGTCTGTTAGTAACATCCATTAGCGGCAACGATTATGCTAACCGGACCTGAAATAAATAAGTTCTAAACGATTATCTTCCAGCTGATATGTATCAAGTACATCGTTTTGTCGTTTTTTCCCCTTTCATATGCATGGGAATTTAGCTTATTCGCATAATTGTTTCCTTTATGATTCATTTCAAATTTCAGATTGAGAGTCAGAACATGCGATTGTGATATACCATGGTGCAGCAGTCACTGGTCTCAGAAGTTTTGATGGAGCTCTTTGAATAGTTTTCTCATTTATTCAGCTTTTACTATTCCTTAATTAAGAGACGCCGAAACAGACTTTTTTACACAGTTGTAACGGTGCTCTTTTAGTCCAGACTTAAGGGTGAGTAAGATTAATGAACAATTGTGGAGGGTTCGCCTTCAGTTTGATTTATCTTATCTTTGCTGCAATATGTCAATGATAGGGAGTCGTCTTTGAAGATATATGCAGAGATCAATGACGATCATTGGCTCGATGTAATTTTATAGGATAAGTACTCCTGTTGAGTGTGAATTGTAAGTGTCCTACTTGTCATATAGTTGCCATGATTACCGACTCTTGCATTAGTCATTCTGATAGGACTCAAGATCCTTGTGTACTTGAGTTCTAAAAGCTGCAGTAGTCTACAAATTTTAAGAGTGGGATCCAATATTAGACTTGCGATTTTTTCTTATTATTGCAAAGTCTATGAGTTCTTGGCTTTTCATTGGGTCTGTTGGCGAATATGTTACAAGGGTTGTTATATATATTTCTAGACTAACCATGAAAAAACGATTATTTATTAGAAAAAATCGCTTTATTGTTTTTCAAAATATTCACCATTAAAATCGACACTCTTTTGCATACGCCTGAACCATTTTGTGACGCAGTTTTGCCACTCCAAAAGAGATACCTCCAAAACATGCGTTTTGAAGGTACCAACAGCTTCTTCGAGAGTTGAAAACCGCTGTTCACGCAGTTTATCTTTGATGTTAGGGAACAGGAAGAAGTCAGTTGGTACTAAGCAGAGTTGTACGCCGGATGACCAATCAATTCGATATTTTGAGCGTCGAAAAACTCATTTGTTACGACCGAAGTGTGAGAGCTCGCATTATTGTAATGAAGTATGATTCGTCTTCGTCGGTTGGTTTTCCTCAGTTAATCGAACACTTCAGGTAAACAAATGGTTGTATACCATTCAGACTTTACCGTTCTTCTTTCCACAAGCGGTACGGTCCCAACATGTCCAGATTTCAAGAAGAATCATGCGATCATTTGCTTTGATGTGCTACGCGAACGATTAACTTTTGTTGTATTTTGCTCGTCTTGAAAGACCCAAACGGACGACTGCTGTATTGTTTTGTGCTCAAACGAAATATCCACGTTTCGTCACCTGCCACGATTGAGTAGACGGCTTTTAACGCGCCTCGCATGACTTTCTTCAGCATTTGCTTGCACCAATCGACACGAGCCTTCTTTTGAGCGATTTTCAAATTATGCGGCATCCAACGTGAACAAACCTTTCTAACGATAGAATGATCATGTAATATTGGATGTATGCTAGTCATACTAATGCCCAGGGATGTCTTAATCTCATAGTATTTCATATTATTTCACAAAATTGATTTAAGTTGACTGATGCACTCTTGTTTTGATAGTCCACGTCGAAAATCCTTATAAACCATCGCACGAAATGGCTTAATTCAATTTTTTGGCCGAGATGAATTTTTCAGGTGCCTGTAAAGAAACCAAATTGCGCTCGTACGTCAAAGTGTTCACAGTAAGTTAGGCCTAAAAAATGTCAGACTTTTCGATAGAGACGTCAGATTGCATCTGTCAACATGTTTTATTGCTCAGGCTAGAAATATATGTAGCAACACTGCTAGTTTTTGATGTTTCTTGAAGAATTGGAGTGCGCAAAACCCCAATGGCTATGCCCACAAGACCACCCCCACCCCCCTCTAAGTTTGCGTAAGACGGACTTTACGGGGCTTAAGCAGTCAAGGTCTATTCGCTCAATATTTAGCTTTTTCAGTTCTATATACACAGCAACCTCGAAAGGTAGCCCTCTTGCAACGCAAATGGAGTATTTTGTGCTGTCGTTGTGCTAAATTCTGGCAGTCTGTGCAGAATATGCCTTAAGCTGTAAATTGGCTGTACCTCGCTCTTGTATGCTTTTTGGCCACGAAAACAGCGCCAACAGCATATGTAACAAGCATTATGTGAGCAGTGACTGGAGCTGTCAAATTCACTTGGTATATGATGGATCCAAGCACACTATACTGAGCTACTATCGCCTATATAATATATAAAACCAATTATCGACCATCCATCTCAAATTTCGAATATAAAAATACGCGAAAGCCAATACCACCTAACCAACAGGTAATGACATGCAGTGTAGATCATACAACGTCATATCATAAAATAGATTTCGGAAGCAGAAAAAACTCATTTTTATCCCTCTATGTTAAACATAAATATTTTGAGCTACTATGTAGAGTCTTAATACTTCGTCTATGTCGAACATCATTTTCTTATTTCTTATTGTTCTTATAGCCGTCCTTGCCGTCCGAATGAGTTAATTGAGCAATTGCGTAAGGTAAACAAAACGCAAAACACAATACAAGCAAAATAATACAAAAACAACAGCAACAACAACAACAATAAATGGCAAGGATAACGAACAAATGGGCAGTTAGGGATGTTGATAATTATGATATGCCCGAGGCAAAGTGCACATAAAAACAATGGCCAAAGCTACAAACCCAAACAGCTTTAGTACAAACAAACAAACAAATAAACGAAAGGATTTTTTTTTATATTTTTTTTTTGCTGATATTCAAGTCTGCTTCTAGGCGCTTCAATTGAAAACATGCATTGAGAATGTTCGTACAAGCATAAAAGTTAACAATTATAATTGACATTCCTTTGGGTGCAAATGAGTTATAAGAAGTACAGAGTTGGAGCAAAATTTTTCAAACCTCTTTTAATTATTTATAACAAAATATTGCCTCATAAACAGCAATGTTGGACTTATTATAATTTTTACGCACTGCTGTGCTCGCACAATCAATGTTTATTTTAGTTAATTGAGCGAAAATGATTTAATTAAAAATTCTAAAAATCAAAATAAAAACGAAAATTTATTTGCAGTAAGCGAATCATTATTTTCCATTTGTTATAATTAGTTGAAATTTATTTCCATAAAACTTATTTTATTATAGTGCAAAGCACATATAAAAAGAGGTGAAGGGCGTGCAATGATGTTGGCTTTTTTTTTTTTTGTGCCTAAAGTCTAATGACTTTTTGCTTTTTGTGGGAAAAAAATAATTATTTATGTACAACAAATTTTGGTTTCGCTTTATTTTGCTAAATTCTAAATAAAATTTAAAAGTTTTTTTATTTTTTAAAACAAATTATTTTACGGCTGACGTGATTGAGTAGAAAACATAGAAAAGTGATATAAAAGCAAAAGATGTGTAAAAAATGGTGAAAGATAGAAAGAGGAGAAAGAGAAGCATCAGCTATGTATGTTAAGAAACAATAAATTACTTCATGGTATTTATTTACGCATAAATACTATTTTTCCCTGTCTGTCTCTTTATCTATCTCACTCTCTCTCTTGGCAAGCCTGATTTACAGGGGCCTAAGTCGAGAGGGAACATTTAAAACAAACAAGTAAAGAAACATATGAAAGAAAATGAAAAAAAATCATTAAAGTTCGAAAAGCAAATTTTATTTTAAATTTGTCGAATGTCCGTCTATCTGGCTCCCCTATGAACATCAAAATCTTAGAGACTATAAAAGGTAGAGCTTTTAGATTTACTCGCTAATTTGGTTTGGTAAATTCGAAATTGTGAACTAGAGCCAAAGATGGACAAGGACGAAATCACTCACAGAAGGCGACGTTGAAGAAGAACTATATGACACTATGGAAAGATTTACAAGATTCCCTTTTTCATCTTCAGAAGATCTATTAGTCAAAAATACCAATTTTATAATAATAAGAAAATATTAGCGAGATAAGCGATTCATATTCGTCTGTCCGTCAGTCTATCTGCATATTTCTTTTTGTATTTGTGTTCATCCTACTCCGTTAAATTAATTAAAATGACCGTAAATTGGTCATTAAAAAGTACCGCTCCCATAGAAAATATATTAAAGGCATTAAATTGGAGCAATAATATTTTATTCATAACAAAGGGAAAAAATCAAAGTTCGTGACTTGGAGGACAGACCCCTATATTCCTAGATTTTTTGTGAGTCTTTGAAACCTAATATAATAATTGAAAATAATTTTTAATTACACATTTTTCCTAACATTTCAGTTTGAATTATAAGTCGTATACGGTGTCTATTCTTATGTGTTTTTGGCCAAAGGCTACCAAAAATAAATTCGTTCCCTTTTTCACTTCTTAGCACCCCTTGGCACATTTGAACACAAAAATAACTAACGAGACACTCATGATTACACAAGTACAGTAGAAGTTCGTTTAACGAACCATTAAATGTTGGCCCAGCTTGCTAAATCGGAAAGTTCGTTAAGAACTTACATCAGGAAATATTATATTTAAAATAAAGCAATAAAGTAGCGAATAAAATGTCATCTTTCTCCTCAATAAATCCACACAAGACCTATTTTTTTTTTTTAAACATGACGGCATCGGCGACTTTCATTGAAATGAATTTAGAGAAGAACATATTTTTATAATACAATTTCCACAGCCGGATGCCATTTTGTTTTATGGATTGTATGCACGTTCCAAATTCTACCGTCTCGGGTCTCTTTAAGCAGAATTTTGGCTGATAGATGGCAAGACGCATTGTCTACTATCAGGAGAGCATCTATGCTATCAATAAAGGAATCAATCTTCAATGAACCTAAATTTATAAACTTAAAAACATTTTTGTTTTCTTGAAATTATTGTAAGATCTCGTATGTTTGGCCTTTCCTATATCAAGGGGCTCTATGTATAGACCTCTTGTCTGGCAATATTTTCTAAAAGATACCAGTTTCAACTAATGCTAATTTGCTGTAATTGTTTTGTAAAAAGTATTGCAGAGTCTTCTGCAGATGAGAGTTTTAATCGCCCCAACCAACCAGCAATCCAGCATACAACTGATTATGGAACTGCTTAGCTTTTAATTTTAAAATTTCACCAGTGACAGACACAAGTGGTTCGTGCTCCCTTTAATACCAAGCAAAAAGCTTTTTCTCCATTCATGGGCATCATCCTTCATTAATTCTTCTTTTAACTGTTCGTTGTATAAGGTACTCAATTTAAAAATTTAGCTTGAACGTTCCCATTGGAGTGCTATTATAACATGAGTCCCCTAACCTTTCACAATTCAGCGCGCTTCCACTTGTTTTCCTTGGCATTCAGACATATCTGCTTATGGTACCGAATTCACTTGGAATTGAATAACCTTCTGAGAGGTTTTCTTTTCTGAGCCTTTTTTTCCACTGGTGAATACTTTTTCAAATTCCAGCAGTAATTGTCCAGCATACTTACATCGCATTTCTCTTGGTAGCGACGATCCATTTCTCTCAGACCCTGGTGAAACCGTTCAATTAGCTACTCGTTATAATTCCTTCAATTTGTAAGAAATTAATCTACATTTTTAGGCCCTGTACCGAAGGTACAAGAGCCTATTGGTTTTGTGCAAATGTATGTAACAGGTTGAAATAATAATCGGAGACCCCCCAAAGGTACACCCATTTTGGTCAGAAGCGATAGAGGAGACGATATAGACATGTCCGTCTGTCCGTCTGTTCGTCCGCCCGTCTGTATGAACGAATATAGAGATAACGTCTCTCTAAGCCAAAATCCAAAAAGTTCATCAAAATCGGATAATAAATGACGATTTTATAAGCAATTGAATTTGAACGACCCCCCTTTTCTTTTCATTCATATTCGCGCAGAGAGAAGTGGTCATGTGTTTGGTCATTAGCTCGGGAAACATTTAATGTGTTTGTTAGGCGACGTGAACTGGTACAGGGCCTCTTATACTTGGTTTTTTTTTAATTCTTCAGCAGTTTTTTTTCCATTTTTTAATTTAAACAAAGCTCACAAAGGGTTGAGCAACAACTAAACATCTTCCGAATCTCCGCCTCTTAAGAAACCCCTTTTGATTTTTTCACAAAATTCTCCTGGATATACAAAAAAACTTTCCCCTCATTGTTCAAGGCTTCTACGAATTGAAGTATACGAATTATTTATTTTTTTTTTTTTTTCGTTTCAACGCCCCAATAACCATAGACGCCGTAACTCATTTTCCATGAAAATTTAAATTCCAACCTACTCCTAGTGAGTATTAAAAAGCTAGGTGCTAGGGCGTGACGAAAATGAAGAATTTGTTTTTGATGGTCTTTTTCGGTTTCAGCGCTCCAAAATCATGAAATATCAACCTCCGTCAGAAGGTGAAATGGGGTCGTATCGACAAATGGGTAGTAAAAAATTTAGTTTGTCATATTCGGAATATAGAAGTGTATAATCTTTAGAGGAAATCCCCATAAGATCATATCCTAAAAGCACTCCAGCCTGCATATCAACCAAAGGCAGCAAATCTAGTTTTGCGACAACACGCGTCCTATTTTCCGAATATATGCGGACATCCACTGTTCGTATGCGTCTGTTGGATCCTGGATGTGGTTGTAAGACGTGCTAAGTTGCTATGAGGGTGTGTCCACTTACTCCGTTAAATAATTGATTTTCCAACGCTGACTGAATTCCCGACGCACTATTCGTACATATCAATATCTAATAGTTGTGATTTGTTTGGAAGCGAAATGGAGTGTCATTCGCTGTAAGACAGAATAGCGACAGCCAAACCTCTATCCAGCAAAGAGGAATTTGTTGTGCAATTGAACCGTGATCAGCATGGTTGCTGTGGCTTTAAACGTCCGAGGAATGGAGGTAGGAAAAAATGTGCAACACTCTCTTTGCTTGAATTGGAGTTATATGGAGAGTTTGCGAGGTGCGCCACGTGTCTGAATGCTGAGTAAGCATACAGATTAGCTGTGTAGTTCCTCAGATCCGCAAGATTGTTTCTGGACCCAACATGCTTCCAGGCTGCATTAGAGACCGTCTGTTGGATTAGAGCAATACAATATGCGACATATGCCTTCCAGACATGAGGTTGTATATCCATCAAGGCCTGCTTATAGCTAAATCGGACCATAGATGCCGTTTATGAGAGACCAACTGCACATTTCTTGAGACGTGCTTGATTAGACGAGTCAGCAGAACTGCTCCGCACAACTCAAGTCGAGGGAGACTGAGCGTCTTTAGTGGAGCTACTTTTCTTTTCGTTACAAGCAGCTTAAACGAGATTCTGCCTACAGGAGAGGCAGCGCGCAGATAGAGTCTAGCGCATTAAGCTTTCTTAGAAGCATTCCAGAAACCATGAAGCTGTACATCTGGGTTTAGACAAAACCGAAAATTATCCTCAGCTACACCATCAACAATCATAACCCCATTGCAGATCTGTGTATTCTTTACGACTGCTAAAGAAAAGAAAACGTTAATCTCTCCCAAAAACAGTACAACTATTTTTTCTTTAAAATGTTTTTAATATATAAAATACAGTCAACAACAAATGCAGAGAAAGAAATATAGTAAAACTAAAATGTTTAAGAAATGCAGTTCAAATTCGTTTTTTGTTGGAGTTCAATTTTTATTGCAGTCTTGCTTCCATATTGTACAACTTTTTCAGAAACGCAAATTAATGTCATTTATATATTTTCTTCTAAATATCTCCAGCAATTTAATCAGTATCACGCGTGATTCTTCGAAATCTATATAAAAAATAAATTGAGTTAATTACATAAATAACACTTTAAAACTTTACCTCCTCCAACCTTCTTCTTCTCATACAATATACATCATGACATATAAGTGGCATTTAATTGCCAGCAACAAATTAAAAACGACGCCTTACAAATATGTCAACTAAAATAAATTAAAATAAAATAAAAAATATCAGTGTCAGCAACATTAAACTACAAATGCACTAAATGTGTGAAAGTATTTAATTTATATTTAACTCAAACTATGTCAGTCTTTCATTATTTTATGCTGTACCCTACAACTGCAACTCACTCTTTCAGTGTTGGACAACGCATTCATTTACAGTTCGTCGTTAAATGCAAACATTAAAATAGTTTCACAACTGAAATTTATAGGAAAACACACATATTTATAAATGCAACATAAATACAAGTAGTATGTGCAGAGCGCAGCGGGCGACAGCTTGAAGGACAAGCGCTTAATGTCCTTTTTGGTCACTTAACTGTCCACACTCAATTGTATTTGCAGGCTAAGTTTCTATGCTCTACGCTCGTCTCGTACTCGACTAAGCTTTTAAACACTATCATTTTTTTTTTTTCACTTACAACACTAGTGCTGAAGTTTAAAAGAGGGCAAACAAAAGTTTGGGAAGTTGTATTAAAAAAAAAATTAATGTGTTAGAACATGCGAGAACTTAGTAACAATATAGGAAACATGCTCCACCTATTTGCATCACGAGAGATACAAGTTGCTGCTATAGTTCTCACCCCAAAACAAGAGTAATAGTAGGAAAACATTTGAATGTGTGGGTACCCTTCCTACACTTCGCTTATTCTCACCTCAAAGCCGTCCCCGTTTTTGTCTCGATCTGCGCATTTATTCAGCCGACTTACCTTACCTTCTTAAAGTTTCTCTTAATAACGTAAGAAATCGTTGAGTATTATGGGACTTAAAGAACCAAAGCGGAGAAATGATGAAGAGCCTACCAATGCGTTCTATCCATTACTTCAAAAAAGCACTACAAGCCTAGGACTTTGCTAAAGTTTATGAACTGCATGCTGTAAGGGTTTCGTTTCTGCAAAGGATCACCGTTTTGCAGCTAAGAACAAAGCAGTACTTAAAGCCGTCCCCGTTTCCGTCTTAGCATGATTAAAGAACCAATGCGGAAAAATATGCGTTCCAAGCATCGCAAAAGGTGCTAGAAAATACCAAGACTGATATTTCTGGTTATAAGGCATTGCCGCTCCTTTTCTGGGAAGTTTGTTAGCCTGCCTCTGATATTGGATGCTGAATATAGTGGCATCATATAACATAAACTATCCAAACTTTTCTTAACACCCTTTTTTTTAAATGTCCTTTCACGAATGTGCTGCACTTCAGCAGGCTTCTCCTCCCTTGCATATTTTTTCAATGTATTACTGCAGCATATTTATCTTCATCTCAGCGCCAAAGTCTCGACATGCATTTCATCTGTGTGCGTGTGTGTGTGTGTCTGTGTTTGTGTGTCTGTATATATTTTTGTGTATGTAGCATACTCAATGACACTTCTAAGCTGCTCCTGCTACTTCCCTATGCTATGCTATTGTCCTTGCGCCCATCGTTAGGCTATAGTCAATCGTCGTCATACTCATTGCAAGAGTGACGTGACCAGTTTTGTGCCCGTTTTGTTTGAGCATGTCAACACGCTTTACTTGGTTTTTACGATGCCATACCACGGCAGAGCGTCGCCGGCTGCTGTTGCTGCTGCTGCATGTGCTTGTTACTCCTGCGTATATGCACTCGTCCAGGCATTCAGGCTGGCATTCATAATTCTCTTTGAATTTATGAACACTAAACTGTTATTTACGATACTCAAAGGCATTTAATGCTACGCACACACACACACAATAACATATACATGCGTCTATTGGGAGACAGTCTGATGAAGAAATCAAAAGCGCCGTGAAGTATGCTACATAAAAAAATGATAGAAATACTGTTGCCTGTACACTTTCGACAAGCAGGCCTGCAAGTTATGACATCATTTTTCAAAAAACGTTTAAAAAGTGCTTTAAATGCTGTCTATCAAACGCCCGCCCGAAAGTATGCATTAATATTGAAGTAGTGCATGTGCCTAGTAGTAGCCATACGCGTTTCAATGTCATGCATTACGCATACGTCCTGTGGCACTTGACTCAAGGCTATAAACTTTAAGGCAGCAGTTATAAATTAAATGTCGCATCGATTGCAATGTCTTCGTTGTTGTCATCGTCGTTCGTTCTCATTGCCACCGGTAGACAATAATGCAAATTAATAGCATAAATCTAAGCATTCTATTAGTACATACAAATAAATGTCAACACAAGACGACGACAACGTTGTTGCACAATGGCTCCGAATAGCAAATCATTGGCGAAAAGTACGAGATTAAAGTTATGATCTAACAAGTTTATTAATTTTAGTTATTAAGTTGGCTAAAATGATAAAGGTTTTGAATGATATATGAAATGGAACGAGTAGTTCTATTGCCGGCCTGTTCGCTAAGGAGAATTGTGGTTTCTTTCGGTCAGTTACATTAGCTTTTCATGCAGTTTCTTTGAAATATCGTTAGGTAAATTATGAATACATTTAAATTGCAATTAAAATCGAAAAAGGTCTGGCCAGAACATGTATAAGTCTGAGGTTAAGTAAGGTACACCAAATTTTTAGCTAAAATAAAAAGAAAACTCAGACACGAGTGGATATTACACTTTAAAGAGAGATTGGCTCGTTTGTTGAAACAGGAATATAACAAACTAAATATTCAAACTTGAATCCTATATCGTATATACTTCCCAAGTTACCCTTTAAAGAATATTTTATTAATGTATTTGCTTCGGCAAATTGCCGCTGCGCAAGGATGACACGCAAAATTGTGAAGCGTTCCACATTTGTAAGCATCCATTTTGATAACCCCCGATTCGGTAGGGGAGGACTTGCTAAAAATGAAAAGGAGCAGGCAAATGCCTTTGCCCACCATCTGGATGATAGTTTTACCACACATGACGTGAGCACGTTGACGCAAGTGAAAGCGAATGTCGAAAGTCCTCCCAATCAGGCCAATCCATACTCTAGAAATAGCCAACATCATCAAAGTCTTGCCGACAAATAAATCCCCAGATATGGACAGGATATGCAACGCTACTTTGAAGAGCCTGCCGATATGTGCGATCCTCTATATCGCGTTGATTTTCATCGCGATGTTGAGGGTCCAATACTTTCCGTCCGAGTGGAAGCAAGCAGAGATCCATATGATTCAAAAGCAAAGTAAGCCTGATAATGATCCTGAGTCATACCGACCAATTAGTCTTCTGCCTTCATTATCGAAGATATGGGAGAGACTGATAGCTGGCCGACTGAAGAAGTTTATGAACCAAAACAGAATCCTGCCAGATCAGCAGTTTGGATTAAGGGTAGCACATGGCACAATTGAACAAGTTCACAGAGATAAACAACTCCTGCCAGCGCCCTACATCTGCCTTCTTCGGTCCTACCTGGAAGCACGAGAATTGCAGGTAAAGTATCGGGACACTTATTCTGCCCCCGTCTGATGAGAGCTGGAGTTCCGCAAGGCAGCGTACTGGAACCACTGCTTTATTCGCTCTATAGCGCTGATCTGCCTATCCCTGACGATGATAACATGGAGGACCCCTCTAGGGCACTCATTGCGACTTTTGCTGGCAATGTTGCCATTCTATACAATTCGAAGTGTCGGATCGACGCTGCAGATGGTCTTCAGTGTTACCTCCACATATTAGCATGTGTAGACGCTGGAATCTAAACAAAAAAACAAGCAAGACTAGAAAATCCATGTTTAACGCTTAAACGCATGGTAACTCCAGCTATTAAAATAGCAGGTGTATATCTGCAGCAGCCTTTACTAGCAAAATACCTTGGTAACAACCTGTACAAGAGACTAACCTTTCAGGGACACCAGACAGCCACACTAAAAAATGCCGCCTGAGGACGGTTAAACTCAGATGGCAGCTCAATATGAGGAGCACACTTTCTCTCCGTGCAAAAAGAAAAAATATAAGTCAAGTAAATTACCCCAATCTGGCTCTATGGCGTGCAGATGTGGGGGATCACGGCAAAGACAAATTGCAACCGTATCCAGATGCTCTTAGACAGATCACTGTCTGCCCCTGGTACGTAAGAAATTCGATGTTGCATCGAGATCTTAATTTGCGCACAGTAAAGAGCAAATGAGGATGCATACCAGTTGATATAGAGACAGATTAAGAAGCCATCAAACCAAACTTGCGATGGGTCTCCTCCGAACCAAACAATCAATTCGGAAAAGTACAGCTGCCTCTCCAAGAGAAACACTTCGAATTGATACATTTAATTTTTCCAATGCTATTTTGTCAGCAATCACGGTCAAAAGAACTGAAAGTCCGCAGTCCTGCATATTTTTTCTACCGCATTATCAACTTTTGTTGCAAATAATACCAAACTCTCCACTAATAACTGCCAAACACTTTAAGCGCGATATCTCTAACTTTCACGAAGCTTTGCCTGAAAGTAAGGAAAAGTATTATGTAAGCTAAAGTTCTCTATTGGACACACTTTGTAGATCAAACTCTTCGAAAGATTAAATATTCTTTTCAATTTTTAGAAACATTTCAGACATTCGGCACCATTGTACACATAAGTCAACATTAGTGCAAGGATAATTTCAATATTAATATTGATTTATATGTAAATATTCATAATAAATACAGCAGAATATGTACGCTCGGAAGACAAACTATGCATTTAATCCGGGAATCTATGGGTAAGACAATGCACATACGTACGTAGCAGACTTTGCTTTTCATTTCATTTTGGTCATGCATGATTTTGTCATCAATATAAATCATTCAAGTGCTGCTGCAATCATCTGTTGTACTCATACACAGATCTCTCTCGCTCACTTCTAATTTCCTACGAAAATTGTCCTTATGCACGAAACGAAAATGTTAATGAAAAGGAAATTAACTGCTAGTTGTTTGTTTAAATATGGCTGCAGATTTGTTAGTTTGCCATTATCTACAGCAAGCAATAGACTCACACTTCGTCGTTTATCCTTTAACCAGCTTTGTATGCTGTATGTCAAACTTATGCATCCGCTTTTTGTGTATTCTATGTCTATCTGCAATGCATTCAAACTACATGTTTAAAGGTAACTGCTGTAGCTCTCTGCAACATGTCAAACTGTTTGCAAGAACTTCTTTACGACAGCACATCATATAACACCATCAAAGGCAGATATATTGTATGCACATACTATATATTGTATTGTGTGCAAGAATTTAGTAGCTTATATCAATGATGTGTTCAATTATTTGTTGTTGATAGTCATGTACTTTTGAAGTATAGCATGATTGTAGTGATTGCGTTAAGTGTTAGTTAGACCTTTACACTTAAGTCTAATATACTCTTATTATAGTAATTGCATAAAGCATTGATATATGTAATTGGAAATCTTCTGATGATATACATCAAAGGTGCCAAGACATATTCATTCTTCATCTATCTGCATATAGCAAAGTGCAAAGCAAGAAGATATTCATATGCTACATGGTTGTTCTTGAAAAATTAGTGTATCGTTCAGCTACTGGCTCTGTTATGCTCCTGTTCTTGGGCACAGAGCTGAATCAGCATTCGACATCATTCCAGATCCGTTCACTAAATTGCATATGGTCCCCGAATTGTACCCTTTAGCTGGTTCTCTACAAAATTTATCTATTTTACTTTTTTTTCCGTGAACATGCTCGAAACCAATATGCGCAGCATCCTTGACAATATTCTTTCTAGATAATGTACAGTTAGCAATGCTTTTAATAAAATTTTACAGAACGGTGCTCGCTTTTCATACACTTATCCAGGTCCAGTGTGAGCCAATAAGTATAACGACATTCAGAGTTGACCAAAAATATTCGATGGAGAGAGCCTACGATACATTGGTAGAGCATTGTCTTCCTTGGCAACCAAATGGATGTTCGATAAACCGTTGCACGCTTTCATGCTGCCTTTCGCCTTTCTCACTCAGCGAACAGACGTCTATTAAATAAGATTTCTGCGCGATTATTTTTGAGGACTACATCTAAAATGCCTATAGAAGTGCTCAACAGTTTGCAATCGTAGAGCTTAGACATAGCCAGAAAACATTTCGCCTAGACGCGGCCACAATAGAGCTGCTTCAGAGCAAGCGAAGACTGCGCCGCAAGTTCTTCCGAACGCAGCATCCTCTGGACAAAATGGCATATCAAAGAGCCGCTTCCGTACTGAAAGAAGTGCTGCGAGGAGAAACTGAATCAGATGTACTGCACAGTTGACGCTAATTATGTGAAAAGCAACCAGGGCGACTAAACAACGTGCTTTACGACAAGTCCCAGTTAAGGACTCTAACGGTCTGATGGCAAGGACTGAATTGGAGCAGGCCAACATATTTGCCACACACTTAGAAGAAAGGTTTACATCATTCTCTCTAGCAGATGGGAGTGACGAAGATAATGTGCTACAGGCAAATGGACCTGCCAATCAAGCCTGTTCGAATGGAGGAAATAGCAAACGCTATAAAGAAGCTTCCTGCAAACAAAGCCCCAGGACACAACAACAACTTTAAAAGCCCTGCCAATGAAGGCGCTCCTCTAAAAAACTTTAATCTTTAACGCTATGTTGAGGGTGCAGCATTTTTCTTCCAAGTGGAAGATAGCCCGAATAACAATCATTCACAAACCCGGCAAGCCCGAACTCTTATCGACCAATAAGTCTCCTACCTTTTTTATCGAAGGTATGGGAACGACTTTTTGCGTCACGAGCTACTGAGCTGGTATGCTATCAAAAAGCTATGCCTGACCACCAATTCGGATTAAGATCTGGTCATGGTACAATTGAGCAAATCCACAGGGTAGTGAACCACGTGCTGGAGGCGTTCGACGCTAAGGAATATTTGTATTTTGCAGGAAGCGTTCGACTCTTGGCAAAAATCAAGGCGCTTCTCCCGGCACCCTTCTTCCTTATGCTCCAGTCATATCTGAATGAACGCCATTTCCAGGTGAAAGTGAGCGACAAGCTGTCCAGCATGCATGTTATAAAATCTGGTGTCCCCCAAGGAAGCGTGTTGGGCCCGCTAATATACTTGCTTTTCACAGCTGATCTCCCTGTGCCCTGTGCAGACAAAGTACTACTGGCATTATATGCAGACGATGTTGCCGTTTTGTACAACTCAAAATGCGACTACGAAGCGGCAGATTGTGTGCAGGAGTATTTGCACAAGCTTGAACACTGGGCCCGAATGTGGAATATTAAATTATACTCAACTAAATGCATCAACGTGTGCTTCTCACTAAGGAGAAGGATCCCTCCTAATGTCTGGTTGAATTATACTGTTCTCACGCAAGCTAATGAAATTAGATACCTTGGGCTGACACTGGATAAGAGGCTAACGTTTGCGCGGAACACCAGAAACCTAATCAGCCGTTGTCGCCTCAGAATGAGGCAACTCTACTGGCTCGTAAATAGACGAAGTAAACTGGCCCTGCGCTGCAAGAGAGCGTTTTGCAACTCTGCTGCTGCCCCATTTGGAGGTATGGGGCATTTATTCCAAGACACATCGAAAATGCATTCAGGAGTTGCAAAATAAAGCCCTGCGGATGATCAGTGATTGCTCGGAGGTGCAAATTGACCGCCATACCAATCGGTTCAATACAAGGCTGGCCGCACTCTGCTACAGACTAGCTCGCACTCTACCAAACAGGCGGCCGATCAATCGAACGCCGCAAACGGACCAAATCTTGCTACCTTCCAAGGAGCCGGTGAATTGATTCAATAAACTTAAAAAAAAAAAATAAAAAAAACTCAGTACTGTGTATGGCAATGAAGCACCATTAAAAACCACTATATATCGCTGGGATGGTTCATTCAATCGTGTTCGTAGCTTGCTCAGCGACTAATTCTGTGAACGTCGCCCAAAATCGGTTCTTGTGCCACAAAACATTGATGCTGTGCGTGAAATGATAGTGCGAGATCGTCATTTGACATACCGTAAGATTGAGGCATTCCTAAACATTAGATCCACTAGCGTATATAAGATTTTGCAGGAAGACCTTCACTTAAAAAAAATCTATTCGCATAATTTCACAATCGCTCAAAAAAGGACAATACAAATCTGTTCCCCTTACTATCCCACATGGATGCAAATATAAATAAATCAAAAATACAAATTAAAGATTCAATAGCGGTACAGGGTATCTCAACTGTTTCTTAATAACTAGATAATAGAAAAGATACTCCTAGCGTTGGATAACTTCAAGGTATATGTATCAAGAATTAAATATGTATAATATGTATAGAAGCAAGTGGTGTATATATAATTAATAATAATAATAAATTATAATTGTATACAGCCAACAAATACAATACAATTTGTTTGTTAAACGTATTTAAAACTATTTTATTACAAAACAAGAACTGTTTCACACTTTATAACACCTAACTTTTACACAGGAGTGACACACACTGATTGCCATTCTATGGCAAGGACTATAAAGTGTAAACGTATTTGACAAACAAGATGATTGAAAGCACAAGCACACACAATCATTAACCGATTTCGTAACAATATTTTGCCAGTAGCCAGCTTTGCCAAATGGTTATTATACGCCGTAAACATAAAACGAATTTATTTTCATTGCCAACTTAAACAGTGAACAGCTGTTGCTGTACGTTGTTGACCACAAAATGGCCAAACAACATGTAACCGCCTGGATTTGACCTTAGTTGTAACGAGCAAAGCGGCTAAAATTTGTAGCATACTTCAAGTGCAAGTACCCAGGGAGACTAACTAATACGTGCAATGTAAACCAGTGAGCTACGTATGTGTGCGTTGAGTTTATGTAAGTGCAGCATAGATTCAGCTAAATAGCAAATATATCAAATAGTAATAGTTTTTAACATATATTCTTTTCTTTTTTTTAAACGTTTGCATGCAAGTCTCGCATTAAACACGTTTTAGCGATAAAAAAAGCTGCTACAGACAAAATTTCAAATGTGGCAATAAAATAAAAAGCAAAGCGAAAAAACATAAAACTTGGCGCATATTTGATTTCCATATATTAAAGTACTACAGGAGTTGGGTGCTGCTATATAATATAGCAAAATGGGTTAATGTAATTTGCGCATTTTCATTTAATTTTTTAGCACGCACGCACGCACGCACAATAAGTTTCACTTAAGAATGAAAAACGAACCCTTTTCACACTACGTACATAAAAACTTTTCTCTTTCAGATATACTCAAATAAATTGAAAACAATACCACAATACAATACACCACAGAAAACAATCAACATCATCATCAACATCGGCAACAACATCATTCAGAACAACACATTTTCCTAATTTTAAACTACAATATGGAATTTTCTTGATAAGTGTGCAGAAAACCACAAAGCAAAAGAAAGTGAAAGGCTTGAAAGGGATTTTCCACACTTCAAAAAGGAAGAAGTTTTTAACACTACTTAATATAATTTTTTTTTTTTTTTTTTTGGGACACAATTGTAACATGCTGCCCTTTTGTGTTCTCACATTTTAGTTGTAAGCACAGCTGGGCACAATTTGAACATGCTCGATGCAGATTAGCAAATCAGTTTTAGCAGAAAGGACAAGCACACACACACACTTTGATGAATCAAACGCATGCAAAAAAAAAACAAAAAAGAATCGAAATACAAATACAAAGAACTCAAAGCAGTAGAAATGGCAGCTGGTGCCATTGTTCATATAAGCCAGGCAAACAACTTCATTTTGCACTCATAAAGGAAGTGAAAGGACTAATGCTGTGCTACGCAATTTCCAAACAATATTGAAATACTTAATGCTCAGCAATCGTTTCTGCTGACCACAGCAATTGATATATATTTTTTATTCTGCTACGATTCAACATGCTTTTCTAATTTGCGTTGATTAGAAATTTAATGCTTCAAATGCTTTTTTTTGACACTCAATTCAAAGCTGCTGAAATTTATGTATATTGAATTATATTGTATTACAGATTTAGTTCTGCTTAATCAAATTGAGCGGAAAAGCTCCTCACAATAATAATCAAACCAATAAATTGTATAAAAATATTTTCTGCCTTATATTCCACACAATTTGAGCAGAAAACTTGACTCTTATGCTAAATTCTTGACAAGCAAGTCTTATTAATATTAAAGAAATAATATATTGAAATAAAGTTTAATTTTAGGATTTTGCAGCTAAGCACGCTGCGAATAGTTTTTTCAAGTCTCCTTAACTAGTCATAGAATCCTTCAATTTGGACCAAAATACTAAGGGGTTATCAAAACTGCTGAGTGTATTTTAAAATTTAGACCCCTCCTCCTATTTCTCATAAAATCACCCACAAGGCTAAAAGTTTCTCCTAATATAGTTATACAAGCTAATTTCTGAAGACTACTGCTAGTTTAGCTTAAAAAGAGGTTAGGCTTTTTGGCCTAAAGGACTTTGGATGGAAGGGGTCCTACGGCATAAACGCTTCCTCTGATTTCTTCCAGTACATCAGTTCTTCTATGCACATGCAGTGGTGGAAATATTTCAATGACACGAAAAGATTTGTAAAATTTGAGTAACCCAATGGCCAATCTTAACCTATTCGCCGTGCAATTGTAAGTGGCTAATGTCCAATTTGATCTCCCAGGGTTACACTGCTGAAATTATTTTTGTAAAACAGGGGTACAGTTCAAAAGTGAGTTTCAAGTAGAAAGCATACCATCTCCTCCTCAGTATTCGTAAACGTTCCAACTGACATTTTTAGATTGAAACTGTTTTACTCCTAAAAGTATCAACCATCAAAATCGACCCTCGCGTTTGGTCTCAAGAGATACACATACATAGACAGTTAAATACATAAACCTTCTTTGCGTTGCGCAGACGGGTACATATTCAAGCATGCTAATCAAATGCCACCACAAAAATGTCAAAATTTATTTTTGTAATACCAGAACTTATCTATTGACACTAAAACCTCCCGAAATATTTCACCAGATTGCACCAGATTTCAAGTTTTGATTGACGGAAACCATCGAGCGTGTTGGACGTGCAAACGCTACGTGTTCCCAACATCGTATCGGACCACTATCATGTCGCACCAATACGACCGAAATATTTCGACGCTCTGTCCGCACTATCCCGGATCCCGGTAAAGATCTTTCGTCTTTGCATGATGACGTTATCAAATGCACGAAGCATATCCAATCTCTTTGATGCCAAGAGATGTTTCAGACAGGGTGTTAGAAGACATCCTTTACCAGTGCTCATACACACAGAATATGTCGGGATAGGTCTGATAAAAAAAATTGATGCTTTTCGCATGCGGATGATATTGATATTATCGGTACACAGGAACGGCGAGCAGCAGCAATCAGTTCTCAGAGATTGAAAAACAGTCTTGGCTTATGGGTCCAGCGGTGAATGAGAACAAGCCGAAGTACTGGGTTCTTCTTGCATTTCGTCATCCCGTGCTGGAGGTCAGTGACGATGGTAAATTTCAACTTCAATGTTGTAGAAAACTTTGTCTATCTTGGATCCAAGATAACCAGCAACAACAACGTCAGCCTGGAGATCAGGAGAGATCAGGAGTCACGCTTCCAAATAGATGCTATTTTGGAAAACAAAAACCAAGATCCACAAGATGCTGATAATACAGTTCCTACTGTATGGCGCAGACGCATGGACCATGTTTGAGTCAGATGAAATGCCGTTGAAAACCTTTGAGAGGAAGATTCTCCGCAGGATTTTCGGTCCTATTAGAGTCGTTAACGAGTTTAGGTCCCGTATGAAGCGCGTGCTTTTTGAGCTATTCGATGAGGTTGACATAGTCCAGCTCGCATTGTTTATATGTGGAGCCAAAACTTGATTATAGGACGCAATGGCCAGGTATGGTGAGATCTCTTCTTACTTGGCATTCAAAATAACTGGCGCCGGCGTGTACAAGATTATAAAACGTGATGCGTCTTTCTAAATGCGGTCATGATCGAACGACGGTTCATTTAAGTAAGTAGTATCAACAAAGTAATAGGTTAAATCTAAGCAAACTTTTTTTTCACTCTCAATCGATTAAGCATTGCTTTTATTGTAAATAATTTCCAACTCTACATTGTCATAATTTTGCTTGTCGAAAAAAAGCGCTGAGATTGAGTTATATATTTGCTAAAAAAGATTAACTGAACGAAATTGTTTTTGCATTAAATAATTGATTTCCCCCCGACCTGATATAATTTCTTATTTTACCAACGCGAGACATTTGAATTAACAAAATGTTCACCGACTTATCGAGATTCATAAGAACTAAAACCACGCCCCAACAAGAGAAGCAGCAACTCGAGGAAAAACTGAAAAAAAAATTGAAATTCGAAGAGGAAAAGCGCAATAAGGAAATGCTGGATAAAGAAAGAGAGCGTCTGGAAGCGGTATTAAAGCAGCAGCAGGAGAATCCGTCTAAACGTGTAGAACTAATGGGAGTTTCAGATTCGGCATTATCGACGAACTCGAAAGAGAAATGTGATCCGAGAAACAGTCTGACGAAGAGCCGCGGTGAACAGTTAGAGCGTCATTTGGCATTCAAGCGTGAGAAAAAGGAAAAACTGAGGTTGGAAAAGCTAAAACTTAGAGAAGAGCAGACTGAGAAGCAAGAGCGTCTGCTCAAGCAGGCAGAGGAACTACGTAAGCAAGGAATTGTCGTAACTGATTTGGATGCGATAGATGCGGAAGTGAACTTCTTTTCACCCAGTGATCTACATTACTTTCATCGTTACGTAGTGCTTGATGAGGTACGGCGGCAGCTGTACTCGATGAATGTGCCGCTGTCGCGAAATGAAATACATAGAGACGAATGCCTTTACTCCTTCGATAGTCCCGATTCGCCAATGGGCTTATATGTAAGCTTGAATAATTTTATTGGCGTAAGCGAGCCATATATCAAGGACTATATGGCGAAATCTAATCAGCGTGCCTTTTTGCATATCAAACGTACCAAAGCGGAAGTTGCTGAAGTACGTAGGAAAACAACGGATTTCATTGAGCTTGTACACGAACTGTTGGAAGCGGTCGAATTCGGACAGCTAGACAATGGCAAAAAGGTTGGCAAAACGGAATATCAAGTTGTAATACTGCCCGAGGAGAATATGAAGATCAGGTATCCCGATTGTGAGTTACAATACAAGGTGCAAACCTGTGTGGCTGAGATACTAAGACGTCAGTCGAGAACTGAAGAAATTCTTGCAGTAACTGCTGTTGGTAAGTGAGGAAATTTGTTAAATTTGTTAGTCGGATCGCCGCAGTTATATGATTTTTTTTTTAAATATGTTTTTTATAATTTCACAGGTCACTGGCCGAAACAGATTGAAAATGCTGTTTCGAAATTTTCGGATAGTCTGTTGCAGCTGCGATACTTACAAACTCCGTCACCATCAAAAGTATGCTGCCAGCAGTGCCACACAACGGACAATCTCTGGATGAACCTTTCCGATGGCGTGATACTCTGCAGTCATAGTCTGCCTTCATCATTATCGAGTACAAGAAGCCAAGCTGATATATATGGACTTGGTGCAACCTATGACAGTGGCAGTGAAAGCGATTCCAGCGAATCCGTCGTAGAAACTGTCGCTCCGGCGGCGACTACAAACGACAGTGAAATCCCTGAAAAAGTCAGAGCGCCTAGTATTGTTACTACCCATGCTGAGATTCGACGTTCGGAACGTATGGATCATGCTAAGCATCATTTCACTGTGACTCAATATCCGCTGGCCGTACGTCTGGCGAGTATCAATCATGGCAAAGTGCCAGATGTTTACTCGTTTGTGGAGAAGATACTCGTCAAGGATACGCAGCTGCGCATGCATTTGCGTACGCTGGGCATTGTACTAACACCGCCGCGTTGCGGTCATCTAACCGAGGATGAACGTACGTACGAGTTGAATGATCGCTTTGGCGAGTGGTTTACACTCACAGAAATGCAAAACGAACAACCCGTACCGGTGAGTGGTCCCGGCTTTTTGGGTCTGCGTAATATGGGCAACACCTGCTATTTGAACGCTGTGCTGCAGGTGCTGTTTCTTGTGTCGCCTATCGTGGAACGCTATACGGGCGCTGGTGCTGAGGAAATCATACGCGAGATGACGCGCGATAATGTTTACGATTTTAATCTGCAGATGGCTAAGATAGGAATTGCAATCTCCACGGCTCGGTACGAGCACGCTGTCTTGCCGTGTCTATTCAAGCAGTTTCTGTGCCAGCATTATGCAAAGCTTGATTTGTCGACACAACATGATTGCTACGATTGCTATGCCTTCATCATGGATTATATGCGACGCAGTAGAGGCACTGAACATAGTCGCGATCCATCGAATTCACTTAAAATTTGCGTTGAGTCGTACTTTGAGGGCGATAAACTAGAAAACGGCATATACGAATATGAGGATGTTTTCGCACTAAACGTGCCCATTTCATTGAACTTCGCTAACAACTCTGAAGAGGTGCGTCAGTCTATAGAGGAAGAACGCAAACGCGTTTCAGGCGTGCGTAATCTGGTGCGCTATCAGATACCATTTAGTGCCTGCCTCGACAGCTATTTCGATCGTGAGCTACTTGAGAGCCATCGTTTCGAGGATGACAAACTGATGCGGGATGTGTTTCGCACACGCAGCTTGGTCAATTTCCCGCCCTATATAATGGTGCGTCTGTGTAAATTTGTGCAGGATATTGACTGGGCATTCAAGAAGTTAGACGTCAGCATTGATATGCCGAAGTTACTCGACTTGACTAGCTGGCGCAGCACAAGCGGTTATACAGTGCCGCTAACGGGGGAGTTCTGCTACAACAACACATTGCTCACTGAGCTGCAGAAGCTTGGCTTAGATCTGGCGACAAGCAAACGTGTTTGCTTTAATACGGGCAATGTCAGCGTCGCAGCGGCAAAAGCATGGCTTGAAAAGCAAAAGACACCAATTGTGACAACCAAATCAACTGACACAGATTTAACACAAGCAACATCACAAACCACACCATCGATGGCAAATATGACGCCACTGGTAGAGAAGACAGCGGCAGATTCAGTGATTGAACAGCCAAGCGAAATAAAGGAACCACTTTTTGGCGATAATTTTGATCCATTCGACGATGAAGGCTGGTTGCTGCATCATACCAAGGCTATGTCATTTAATGCAAATGTGACACAGATACCACCGCCAACACCCATACTGCCAGATCCCAAGTATCGCGATGATTATGGAGTTTATCGCATGGTGGGCATCATATCGCACATGGGCTCCGCTGTCGATGTGGGTCACTATGTTGCGCATGGCTTTAAACAGGGCAAATGGGTGCTCTTCGATGATGAACGCATTGTCGAATCGCAAGAACAACCAACAAATCTTGGTTATATGTATTTATACGAGCGAGTGAAGTAAGAAGGAGTCTGAAGTTTGGAGATTTTAAAACAAGAAGAACAAGAAGAGCAGCTAGTTACGTATAAATGTTTTAATAAACTCGACTCCATATTGTGTTGTATGTGTATCTCGAAGGCTAAATTGGCAGTGCAATTGTTTAAAATTATTTCAAATAAATTTATTTGCTTATTTAAAGTGTAACAACAACAGCTTGGAATATTTTAAAATAATAAATTAACTAAATACAGAAGCTATCGATCGATTGAGTTAATTAATTATTATATCAGATTCGATGCAAGTAAACTGTTTATGAAATCTAATTCGAACAAACTTCCAATTCTAAACCGTTATTACATTGACTTTGGCACTGAGTAACTTAATTATAGACACAGACTTATACAAAAGCCAAACACGCAAAGAGCCAAACAACCAATAACACCACCAATCGATGCAATCCAATCTACCATATTTGTAACGAGAAAGCAATTATAAATTAAACTTATTAGTAAATGTAGTAAACGGATGAACGACAGCAGAATTATCGATTACAATTTGACTTACCGAGTTGCATGTACAAACGACCTCAAAACAACATGTGTGGTCTGCAAATTATATGCCAAACAGAGCGACACAGAGACAGTGCAATGCCAGACACATACTCGTACAAGGATGCATCATTGAAGCATAGCCGAGCCGAGTGGTGTGAAATGAAATGGAGTTTGTTAAAGCCACACCATTTCGTAGTTTTGGCTACAACGACAACAGAAACCTCAAAACTTGCACTGGACAGCACAGACTAAAGAGCAGCAGTGTATCCTTACACACACACACACACGAAAGTAAGCAAGCAGTCCTTTTCAATCCGGTCGAGAGCAACATAAGACGCTAATTAAATATGTGGCTTGTCAAAATTGTGCACTCATAAATTCTGTTACATTATATTTTGCATAATATTAGATAAAGTGTAGGCAGGAGTTGGGCAACTTCAGTTGCGCCCTGAAGCATGCTACACTCAATGGACATTGTTTTCGGTAGCACTTAACGCATTATCCTTTTGTGCAAGTAAATAAGTGTACATGTATGTGTGTGTATGAGTGTTTGTTGCTGCTTTAGTGTATCTGTTTATTCATGTTAATTTTGTTGAAATGTTTGCTTATAAACAAATGCTGCCAGCAGCAAGTAGTTCGACTTTGCATTCAGTACTCGTGTATGCTCGATACTAAAGTCAGCTCGTCTCGTCTTTGGTACTGCACGCACTTAGTGTATTGCCAAATGAGTTTCCATTTGTGTTTGTATAATGTTTGCTACAAATTCCCTACATTAATGACAGAATCAATTACTTAGTAAGTTGCTTTAAATGCAGCAATGCAGGCTACTACCATACAGGTATATCCTTTA
Source organism: Leucophenga maculata (assembly GCA_035044805.1). Taxonomy (NCBI): domain Eukaryota; kingdom Metazoa; phylum Arthropoda; class Insecta; order Diptera; family Drosophilidae; genus Leucophenga; species Leucophenga maculata. Next base: position 30,744 of record JAWNNP010002976.1, on the reverse strand, counting down.
TGCAATCCTTGTATGTTTGTTTGTCGTTATCCTTGTCGTCATCGCGTATATTGCAGTTTATTGTGCGAACATCAACACCTGTGCAAATATTATGCACCTGTATCTTGTATCTAACAATGCTCTGCGGCTATGTATGTATGTGTGTGTGTGTGCTACGAGTACGTTTGGGAAACTGAAATATGACTAGTTATAAATTATTTTTTTTAATGATGAAATTCATTATCAAGTGCATGTGTGAAGTAATGAAAATCCTGACGAAAATTGGAAGTAGCCGGAAGCTTACATTATTTAATTAAGGCTAGCAGTTGGGTGCACTTGTGACTCATGTTGTTGAAAGGTAATGCAATATCAGTTAAGATCGAAAATACTAAAAGCTCAAGCATCTAACGAAAAAAATTATTATATTCCTTATAGAGCTATCGAACTATTAAAAGCTCGACTCAAAAGGTCGGCTGCCAGGTTGAGTTATCCAACCCCGACATCAAAGAGTTGGTCAGAACCAACTATTCTTCAAGAAATAGTCCATTCAATGAAGGTCCTACGACTGCAACCTCAATGTTCTTTGTCTCATTTAAAAACGAAGACTTCTCCAAATTATTCTTTGACATCTAATGACAGATTTCATAGACCAGGGCACACATTTAAAGGGTATCTGACAGCTTTCCGGTAGATTGTTTTTTAGGCTTCCCCCAGCATTACCACAGCAGTTAGGTCTTACACAGTTTTAGAGAGAGAGAGAGAGAGTGAGAGAGATCTTCCCTAATATAAATAATTGTAATATAATATTCGACTGGTCACTCTTGCTTGAGCATCAAATCGCTAGCGAATCTTGTAAAGTACTCCTGATGCTCCCGGTTTGAATGCTTGGCTAGCTCAGCTACGCCAGAGTTCGTTAACATAAATTTAAAATTTGCAGTCCCTGCGAAAAGAAACAACTGCTTTTCATTTTAACTTCACTTTTTATATATTAATATTATTTATTCTTTATTTCTATTTCGTTTTAAATATAATCTTAAGTCTATCGTCTTCCCTTGGCCTTTTTGCTGCTGTTTCCAAAAAAAACTAAAACTCTCCGCGGTCCATCTGTGGGTTATCTCTCTTTGTTTCCGATTTTTTTTAACTTTAACTCATTATTTCCGATTACCTTTCTCCAAATCCATTAATTTGAAACTCTTAGTTACAAACACTTATAACCATATCGTCTTCTTATATCCAAGCCCTTTAATTTGAACCGCTTTATTTTAAATTCTTACTTCCATATCCTTGTATACAATTTCCTAGTTCCCGGTTACACATTCTACGCCACAAACCACCCAGACGGAAAAGTCCATGGAGGAACTGGCATACTCATTAGAAGTACAATAAAACACTATTTTCTACATGGATTCTCAACCAATTACCTCCAACTTCCACTTCGATAAATGTGCAATCAAAATTTGGCAATCTCACATTATCGGCAATTTATTGCCACCTCGTTTTACTGTAACCGAAAAACAGTTCATAGACTTTTTTAACACATAGGGTGATCGCTTCATTGCTGCAGGAGATTATAACCCGAAACATACCCATTGGGGATCACGGCTTTCAAATCCCAAAGGGAAACAGCTCTATAAAGCACTTATAAACACTCAAAACAAACTTGACTATGCCTCAACATGCAGTTCCACATACTGCCCAACAGATCCGATGAAAATACCGCATCTTATAGACTTTGCAATTACACGAAAAATCTCAACCAGCCTAGTTTCTGCAGAATCACTCGCAGATCTGTCATCGGATCACTCTCCCATAATTTTAAATCTGCTGGAATACCCACAATACAAACAAAATCCCAGTTTTCTCACCGCTTACAATACGAATTGGCTTAAATACTAAAAAATATATAAGCAGCCACATTGAACTCAACCCTGGAATCAACTGCGAAATGGATATAGAGAACTCGTCAGCGCTCTTAACTCAATTCTCGCTGCTGCAACGACAAACCATAGCATAACAAATAGTCACATTGAACATTTGGTTGCAAAAAAACGTCGCCTAAGCAGAGAATGGCAAACCTTGAGATCTCAAGCTGCAAAATTAAAGCTGAAAACAGCTACTTGTGAGCTGTCCATGGCCCTCAAAATTGAAGATAGGACATCGAATGTCTCTCACCAAAAAACTCTGAATATCCTTTATGGAAAGCTCGCGCTACTATTCAGCCATCCATTAGAGATAATACTGGCAAATGGGCTCGCAGTGATGAAGAAAAGGCAAACATTTTTGCAGCACATCTTAGAAATGTCTTACAGCCAAACCCGTCGACAATAATGGGTGTAACTTTGGGGGTCTCCGACAATTATTTCTACCTGTTACATACATTTGCACAAAACCAATAGGCTCTTGTAAATTCGGTATAGGGCCTAATTAATTAATTTTAATTTGTATATACCAAATAAACCCTTGCACTTGAAAGATAACCGCTTCGGACATTGCTATTTCGGGTGCGGGTAACAGAAAAGGTTAACATTAAGCAACATAAGGAATGTTGCTAACATATTTAGACACTCAGCTCTGTTAATATCAACGAAGTAATGTAGCTAACATAATTAACGGGTAACAGAAAAGGTTAACATTAAGCAACATAAGGAATGTTGCTAACATATTTAGACACTCAGCTCTGTTAATATCAACGAAGTAATGTTGCTAACATAATTAAATGCACTTAACTCTGTCAAGATCAAATAATGGAATGTTGTTAACATAATTCAATTAATGTTCTGTTTAATTCATTGGGGGGGGACATTATGCCGCTAAATAATGTTGTTAACGCTGTTAAGTGTACAGAACTATTGAATGAATTATTATTTTAAAAAAATTTTAATAATAGAAAAAAAATTTAAATGGAGCAGCATTTGACACAGCATTTGAAAATACATTAGTTCTAAAACAAAGTTGGGCTCCTTGCGTTTTTGAGTCTGCCTGCAAAAAATATTATATCCATTATTTCTTAATGGTTAATGAAATTGTTTGCTCCTTGAAGTACTATACTTATAGCGTTTAAAATATTCTTTACGCTTTAAATATTGACTTGCATGCGAATGTCCCAGCCAATGGTATTCATTTCTGCTACATTTTCTCTTTGCTTTGCTGTCTTTGTTATCCATATCAGTTTTCCAACATGGCGTCGCTCATCTAAGCAGACATACTGTGTGCTAGTGTAACTGTGTGTGTGTGTATGTAATTGTCCTGGCTGACCTATTGCCAACGGTCGACAAATCATAACGCATCGCTGCATTTGTATCTCATTCTCAAGAGAGATTTCATTCGTTTTCATATTTTCATTTCGTTTTTATGGTTCGGTAAATCTGAGCTTTGCTCTATGTAAAGCATATTTAAATTTTTAGATACGTTCGTACGTGTTGTCCACGTCCACGTCTGCGTCTACATCTTCATATGTTTGTATTTATGAGATGAGATACTATGGCTCTGCTCTAATACATGCTTCCATGCACTTTGAATACAATTTACGCTGGCATTTACCTGTGTGCTTTAACAGCTGCAGAAAAATGGAGAAGAAATATTTATATAAAAAAGTATTGCTAACAAAAAATTTGCATAAAGAAATCCCTAAACTCGTTGTGCAAACACCAACCGAACCCATATAGACTTTTCTGCCACTATTCAACTGCATATTTAAGTTAGTGTATAACTTTCACATATGCACATACTATAAACTTTTACTTCCTTCGGCATACTCGTCGTCGTATATATCTATGCAGATCTGCATATCTATACTCTCTCACACACTTTCATATATGTACAGGAATATACTACTCGTAGATGATGAAAAGCGCAGCGCTGCCATTTTATCGCACGGGAATTAATTTCGCGCACATACCAGGCGAAAATTTTCCAAAATTATTAGAATTTTTGCATAAGTTTTGTATGTGTTTTTCTTTGGCAGTTTTGCTTCTCTTCTTATATAGCTTTTTATTAAATATTAATCTCAAAGCGCATAAATTTTCACGCTTCACGTACGCAGCAGACGGTTGTTGCATATAGAGCTGCGTGTGTAGGGTTTAAAAATAGGTCTTTAAATGGTTGGTATTTTTTTTTTTTTATTTTAAAAGTAAGTGTTTCAAATTGAAATATGTGAATACCAATTAAGAAAAAACGCCATAAGGCAGCGAAAAAACTAAAAGAAGATTTAGAAAAACTTAAAAACGAGGCGTCATCTATCTCCCACTTCTGATTCGAGCACTCGCTGTGGAGAGCAACAAGAAACCTCACCAATAAAGTGATTCATAAACCTCCAATAAAAAAGATAGAGGGTATCTGGGCAAGAACCCACTTCGACAAAGCTAATTTTCTCGCGGATCACTTTGAGAACATATTCAGCAATTCATACAACAGCTGTACTGATAATATTCAACAAAGCTTCCGAGAACTTTAACAATAAAAGAACAATTTAACAAAAAAAAAACGCATTCAAGGAATTACCACAAAAGCTGTCCACTTCATATGTCTAATATTTAATTCAGTTTTACGAATGGAACATATTACAAAATTGTCGAAAATATCGGTGACATACCATCTTACAGTCCAATTAGCCTGCTACCAATACTCTCCAAAATATTCGAAAAAATATTACTTGTTCGTCTTGAACCAATCGTAGGATCAGAACGTTGTATTCCAGACTACCAATTCGGCTAACATAGGAAATATTACACTATCCAGCAGGTTTACAGAGTAACGAATAAAATAATAACTGATCTAAGAGCTAAAAAGTTGTGTATTGGCGTTTTCTGGACGTTGAAGGTCTGACACGATAATCAAATGAAAAAGAAAATTTTGCAAACCAACTCTATTATATAGTAAAAAGATACATAAACGAGATACTATTCCAAATAAAATATCATGAATATAATATTCACCGCTGCGACCATTTAAAGCTGGAGTTCCGCAAGGAAGTGCCTTAGGACTCTTGCTTTACAGCCTCTACATAGCAGAAATTTCAGCCTCCAGTGATGAATCAGCTATCAGCTACATTCGCAGAAACACATTAAAAAATAGGAAAATTACAGTCGGGCGTAAGCGACTGTAAGAGGCCCTGTACCAGTACAGGTTGCCTAACAAACACATTAAATGTTTCCCGAGCTTATGACCAAACTTATGACCACTTCCTACTGCACGAATAAGTGCCTTAAGAGTTATAGCACATTTTTTTATGTATGAAAAGAAAAGGGAGGACGTTCAATTCATAATTCGTTCAAATTCAATTGTCATTTATTATCCGATTTTGATGAACTTTTTCGATTTTTTGGCTTAGAGGAACGTTATCTCTATACTGGCATGCTTAATTATTTTTGTGCCGAAGAAATTTTTAGCTTTGAGGGTGGTTATATGGGGAAGGGGGGAGGAGCAAAAATTTAAAAAATGCTTGCAAAGAACGAAGTCTCTATCTATTACCGTTTCCGAGATCCTTTCGTTCGTACGGACTGATAGACAGACGGACATGGCTATATCGATTTCTTTATTACTCCTGACCATAATGGGGATATCTTTTGGGGGTCTTCGACCATTATTTCTACCTGTTACATACATTTGCACAAAACTAATAGGCAGTCACTGCCATAAATTCAAACTTTTCGACATTTAGCAAATCTTAGCCTTATCTGTACCATTTTTCCTTCAATAATGTTTCGACGCGTACGCAGGATCGTCCCGCTGCTATTTGCGTCGACAGATCGGGCAAACAATTGAAAATTATACGAAGACAGTCGTCTAATATCTAACATTGAAGCTGTTATTAATGCAAAAAAAATATTAAATAAGCGAAATATTAAATTACTCATCATTCTGCCGTGAACTTAAATACTGGCATGCATTTGATGTACAGAGATGAAATTTGATTATACCATATCATATCATATCATTTCATATCATATTGTTACGATCAGTTGTGGTCTAATCGTGCACCGAAACCCCAAATACTCATTCCGATCGTGCAACGAGAACTCAATCGGAACAGTGCTGCCCAGCACAGCGATATTACAGCTGTAGTCTATTCACTGTACAGGCGAAAAACACAAGGCGAAAAAAGCGGAAGCTGTTGTTGACATTTTTGACAAATAAAAACACGGGAAGTGCAAGATCTTTCGACGCTAGTTTTTAGCGAGTTTTAGCGCTTAAAAAAACAGTTTGCAAAAAATGTTCAGGCAGTCGACATTACGCAGCCGCCGCAGCAACATCTTTTGGAACTACGTACGGCCGCAACAGCAAAGTTGTCGCAGAAGCAACAAGTGAACACAACAGTTGCAGCATCCTAACAGCGGGTGAATCGTCAGAATTTAATTTTATAAATAAACGCCTACACATGAAAAGCAATCGCTCGGCTTCGTCCAATTTGCTTAGCAATATCTTTGCATCCATTAGAGGTACAGCGATGAAGTATGGTACACATGGTAATGGGATCGGGAAAAGTAATATCTATTTGGTTCTTCTTTGCAGTAGCAAAGTATTTCCTGGATTGCAGTGATGTTAGCCTTATATATTTCAAGGACTTGAACCTGCTGCATATTTGCACTATTGCTATTATGGAAGCGAACTTTCCTGTTGCATATCCTTCAATCATGTTCATTACATCGTTTGCGGGGGTCGTCATTCGAAGGTATATTATCCGAAGCTTCATTTTTGTATTCAGTATAGGTACTTCCCAACCCCAAATTAGCGGATGGTACTTTTCACCTTCTCATAGTTTATTTTCCACTGAACGATTATGTATTGCTCTAAGAAGATCAATTGGGCAAATGAATGACTTTGCTTATGAAGGATATTATATATGTGAGAGCTGCTCATGTTGCTATACATATGACAGCTTCTGAAGGCTTGTTTAAGCTTCTGATCATGCCTTACCACTGAGAACTGTCTTGCTTTGAGCACTTCACGATGTTTAGCTGAAGTCGAAATTAAAGAAGTGATGTTTAACTTCTTTCCATACATTACTAAAGCATTTGCATCTTTCGCCAAAATAAGCAGAAAACTTTGCACAAAAATTTTAAATGTTGATTTATATGAAAAATGCATACATTCTTCTGACACGCCTAGGCAGATAGCAGCAACCAGAGAAACTTTGAAACTTTTGCAACACACATGCAGCGCTCTATAAATACGAAATGTTAGTTTTTTTTTCAGTCAGTTTATTTATGAGGCGTGGCATGTCTCGTTTGGCGGTTTTAACGTCCCAGCAATGATATTGCCAAAGTTTTTCCTACTCAAAAGTAAAAAAAACGGAAGCTCGACTTCATTCGCACTTAACACTTGCCATAATCGTAGGCTATAAGCAACTACTTGTATTACTGTTTGTCGCATTTAAGGTTTTTCTTTTTAATGGAAAAACTTTGTAATGCTATGCGTACATTTTCCGAATTCTTTTGCTATTTCAAGGATTTTTTTTCTCATATGCCGCAATTGCACTTTCAGCAACCATTTTTGTTTGCACAGTTCTTTGCACATATATGTGAAGCCTTCTATCTGTCTGTATGTGTGTGTGTGTGTGTGTGAATCCTGTCATCATCTTTGGCTTCGTCTATGTCTTGTGCGTGTATGGCAAACAATTCTTAAGTGCCTTCCAATATTTAAGCAGGCAATTCGATTGCTATTTGCTGTCATACGCTGTCGTCCTTGTTGTTCTACTTCACTTAGCGTTAGTGTATGCTTGTTCTTGTCATTTTGTTTGTATTGTATGTGCACTTTCTGCTCCTGGATTGTCTTCTATATGTGTATGTGTGTATTCGTGTGATTGTTTGAGTTTTAAGAACTTTTAAGCGCTCAAGTGCGTTTCTGCTTTTTCGTCGTTTTTTTATTGTTTTTTTTTCTTTTTCCAAAACAGTTTTTGCGTGTAGCTATTTGTAGCACACTCAAGCGAAAAAATGATTAAACTTTGTAGAATAGTGCTTTAGGCGGATTGCTAGAAGAGTTTTTTGTTGCAAACAAATCGGAAATATGCTTGAAATAAATCAGTAAATCACATGTTGGTGTTGGATATATTAAAAATATATAATAATGTATTTAGTTGCAAGTTAGTCTCTTCTTCTTCTAATAGATGCAGGGGAAAAAAGAAATCTGTGGCCTAACCGCCGAAAAATTTAGCCCTCACGACACTACCTCCTTCGATATCATAGGCACGCAGGAACGACGAGTCACCAAGGCGTTCTCAGAGATTGAAAAACAGTCTCGGCTCAAGGGTCTAGAGGTGAATGAGGACAAGACGTAGTACTTGGTTTCTTCTCACACTCCGATATCGCGTCTTGGACAGTCAGTGACGATGGAGAATTTCAACTTCAGTGCTGCAGAAAACTTTGTCTATCTTGGTTTCGAGATAAGGAGCAACAACAACGTCTGCCTGAAGAACAGGCGAAGAATCACGCTTGCAAACAGATGCTTTTTTGGGCTGAGCAAGAAAATAAGAAGTAAAGCCCTCTCTCGAAAGACAAAAATCAATATCTATAAGACGCTGATACTCCCGGTGCAATTGTATGGCGCAGAGGCATGGACCGTGATTGAGTCAAATGAAACAGCGTTGGAAGTCTTCGACAGGAAGATTCTTCGCAGAGTTTTTGGTCCTTTTATAGTTGGCGACGAGTTTAGGTCCCGTATGAACCGCAGGCTGTTTCGCGATTCGATGAGGTTGACATAGTCCAGCGCATAAAATATCAGCGGCTGCCTGGGCTGGGCACCTTATTCGAATGAATGAAAGAGCTCTTACCCGCCCAAACTTGATTGGAGGAGGACGTAATAGAGGACGACCGGGGACGCGTTGGAACGACCATGTATGGAGAGAACTCTTAAGTTTAAGATACTTGGTTTAATTGGAAGGGTTTTCAGTTTCCAAGAAGCTACGTTCAACGAATACTCTCCCAAGCCTATTAATCTTCAGGTGAATATAATGGAGTATTTGAAAGTAAAACCATTCTCTTATTGGAGGTATTAATTAGCAAAAACATTGTATAGAGCACCTGCTACTCAAGTTTCGGTAGAAAGAGCATTTTCTGTGCTAAAATTAATACTTTCCGAAATTTGATGATGGTAGGTCTTAAATCATCCATGACCACTCAACCATGGGTCCTTAGCAGTCAGCCTTCGATGTCTTAAGTGCAACGATGAGTCCAGCGACCAGTAGCTGCCACTCTTATATATTGTTTTCCCGTGCTGATTATTACTAGTGCTGCATCATGCCATTAAAATAGCGCAGTTAAATACTTTAATACCTGAATAGCTTCTATGCGTTCTAATCTTATAAACAAAACCAATTCAATTTTCCATCCGGCAGAAAGTAGCATCAAGCGAACAAAACAATAAACAGCCAAGAGAGTGCACAATAGTATCTAATATTAAGGATATACATAAGGATATGTGTTGAAAATATAAATTCAAATGTTTAAAACGAAGCACATCCGCATTGGTGTCGCCGTTGTCGTCTTTGAAATGAATAAAGTCAGCAGTTTTATGACAACCATTTTATAAGTGTAGTGTATTCATATGTAGGTGCTCAAATACACTGAACAAAATACTAAAAGGAAAAATATTTACATTTTATTGTGGTTTAAATTATTATTTTAACTTAAAGTACTTTTCCATATGATGACACTCAAACCTGTGCACGGCCTTCTGGCCGTGTGCTTTGCAATTCAACGAAATACGCAATTACCACAATAATCGAATAGATCATCCAAACTTAAAAAAAAAATTAAATATTAAATTCAAAATTATTTCAAGTGATATGTCATTAAACATTAAACTTACAGATGATTAGACAAGCTGTTATGATATCATAAATTGACTGACCTTCATAAAAATATAGTGCGAACATAATTATATAAATCATTAAGAGCACCGATGAATAGATTATAAATGGCAATAGATAGAAAATGTTTGACTGTAAATAAGACAAAATTGTTAGCCGTTTTCTTGAATATATGATCTTATGTTATTCGATAACGTACACGTTTCGTGCCGACAATTAACAGAAGTGATACCACAATTATTATAACCGAAAGCAGACTTATGGTGATTTTACTGTATAAGTCAGTTTGTCCTTGTTCTATTGGGAAAATTACAACAACAAAAATCTTATGAAACATTTAAAATTTGTAACTTACCGAAAATAGTTGCCGCCGCTTGAAACATCATTAATAGCGAGACAAATATCCAGCCGATTGCCAAGGCAATAACACCGTCATTAAGTGGCATGACCCAACAACATTGGCTTAGGCACTTCATTGCACAGAAATTGTGAATTTGTTAGGTTTATATTTTTGTTTATACAAACTGACAGTAAGTACTTGATTTGAAAAGCTTCTAATTGTTTTTTGAAAGAAAAAAAAACATATGTAAGTAAATTGTACTAACTACGCTTAAATGTAGAAGGAAGGAATCTTTGGCCCAACCGTCGGAAAATTGTGACTTCACGACACTACCTCTTATAATGGACTTCGCCGTAGATCAAAACATGGTAGTTAGCAGCACCAGATTTCAATACCTCAACATTCATAAGGCTATGTGGCTGAGTCCAGCTCAAATTACACGAAATTGATCATGTTGTGATTAACGGAAGGCACGCATTGAGCGTGGTCCCAACATCGACTCGGATCACTATCGTATGGCAGCCAAGGTAGGTATTAGGCTCTGCGTGGTCCCAAATTGCAACGAAAAGTTGACATCGACAAGCTGCAATCAGAACAAACCGCCGCAGCCTTATCAAACACAGTCTCCCGACTGCTCCGGGAAACCTCTCAAGATATTTGTGAGCAGTGGATAAATATCACCCGCTCCATGGATAGCGCTGCCAAGGATGTCATTAATTATACAAAACCTGTGAAGAATTCTTGGTACGACGAGGAGTGTCGCAATGCTACTGCAGAGAAGAACGCTTCCAATAAGCGAACTCTGCAGACGGAAGAACCGCCAGCTGTTACAGAACGATATCGTGAGAAACGGGAAGAGTAGAAACGCCTTTTCAGACGCAAGAAAATGGAGCAAGAAAGGCGGGAATTTGAAGATTCTGATATCAAAAGGTCAAGCGTCTGACTGAAGGTTTTGAACCCGGAGTAACTTTCTGTAAATATTAAAGATGAAATCAATTTACATATGCACAGAAATCACTAAGATCATGGAGGAGTAATTTTTCAAACTTTCTTGAAAGCTTCATCGCCTTATATCGCGCATAGATAGAGAAATGACATCAGACTATAAAGAGGTCGATTCTGTTATCAAAAAGGGTAAAAAATAAAAAAGCAGCATGCTCAGGGCCATGTCTGGGCTATATGGTGGGTGAGGTAAAACTTCCCATCCACTGTTTTTCAAATAGTTTTTAAACGGTCCTGCCGATGGCCGAGCGTTGTCATAATAGAAAATTATGGATTCGTATCTGGTCGCATATTCTGGTCGTTTTACCTCGACCGCTCTCTTCAAACGAATCAATTGTGATCGGTAGAGGTGCCCTTTGATCGTCTGAACCGATTTCAAGACCTCATACATCCCTTCAAATACTGAGCATTACCTTGGCGCCATGGATATTCGGCTTTGCTGTGGATGTTGATTTTTGGACGAGCTTAACATACGATTTCTTGCCCTAAGGGATATCATAATGAATCCATTTTTCATCACCAGTGACAATCCGATGCAAGAATGCCTTCTTCTTGAGACATGCAGAATCAACGTCTTTATGTTTCAATTCACACGGCACTCAATTTCCAAGCTTTTGGAAGAATTTCAATGCTTTTAAACGTCTGGAAATCTTTGCTTCATCAACTTCCAAAGCTTTTGCAAGTAAGCGTTTGGCACGCATCTTCATCGAACAATGCCATCACCACAATCAACTTCCACGATGGTTCACTTTTTGGTTTATCCTGCTTGGGAATCAACACTTGTTCTTGGCGCTTTTATCTGTAATGTGAAGAGCACTCCATGCTGTAAAGCTAAGCTGTACAAAGAATTGACAAGTTTAAACCCAGTATTACAGATAGCCAGTTGCTTTGCCATACTCAACCATGTTGGTTATTGCAAGAAACTCTAGCTGTGCCACTGGATAGTGTTCATCTGATGCTGGACGGCTAAAGTTGAAGTAAAAAGTTCTCAAAATGTCAAATATTTCTTCTTGGCTTGCTGTCGCTTTGAAAGAGTTAATTTCTTTGGTTAAAATTGTCCAATAGTGCCTCAAGCTTCAATCTTGTCATCTCTGCTCAGGAAAATCTTAAAAAATGATACCAAGATGATTCAGTTCGCAGCTGACATTACCCTATTTGTGGTTTGAACTATTAAATTTCTCAATTCATGAGTGTACAGTGGTTAGGTTAGCATAAAATCTGCTTGATTCAAACAAAGTAAAGCAAACGGAACCAGCATTAGCCCTAATTAAAAAATTTAGCAATTAGAGATGCTGAGCGTTACGTGACTCCGTTTTAAGTAAACAACTGAAAGAACCTCTCCGGCTATATCTAGAAGAACTGCTAACACGATTACTTCATCCAATCCCATTAATATGTATACCAAATTTTATCCCTGTATCGCTTGTATGGGGGGTGGGTATGGCCCCCACCGATTTTGACCAAACTTAACAAATATGACAAAATTATATTAATGACATTTTTTTTTATTAATATTTTCTATATTTATATATTCAAAATTATAAAATAAATACATTTCTTTCTTTGCATCTGTCTATTCGTTTACAGTTCTTCTGCGTTCTGCTTGCTTTTTATTATACAATTTCAAGAACAGAGAGCTCGACACAAGAGCCGAATAAGCAAAAAACACTAAAAGAAAAAATATAAAAAAAAAATTATATGAACTAATATTTGATATTCGAGTAGTTTCAATTACATAAAATGAGTATTAACACAAGAAGACGTACAGGATCGAATGCCTGAGTCATATCATACATCGTCATAATACTATTCCAAATAACAGCCACGTAAGTATAGATCATGAATGGCAGAATATAGAAACGACTTTGCTGTAAATTAAAAAAAAAAAATTTCAAATGAAAATTACATATAAAAATTATTTTATTGGTTTCAAGCATACAAGCTTAGCGCCAACAATTAGCAAACTTGATACAACTATACATAAAATATTCTCAAACACTAATGCAATCATATTTTCTGCGGACTCATCGATTTCTGTTAAGCTATTCGTCTGACTACCTATAAATGATTATAAATAATAAATAATAAAAATAAAAATTATCTCCAAATATTTTAATATTGTTAACTTACCGCATAGAACTAAGGTGAAATCGATGACATATACACAACTTAATATTATCCAACAAATGCCTAAAGCAATACAGCCAGCACTGAGTGGAATAAACCAGCAACACTTTTTTAATAACTTCATTATGTGAAGTTCTTCAGCGCAATGTAGAGTGTTAAAGGGCTTATTCTATGTTTTCAAAAAATTTAAAATAAATAATTAATATGACAGCAAATTATTATTCAAAAGATTTAGTGATGCTTTAAATTTCTTTGGGGAAAAATTTTTTTTAATGAAAGACCTGTCATCAAGAAGTGGATAAAATCAAGGACGTGATCAAAATAGACCGCCATAGTAGCAGCCTTTGAAGAATCTTGGCTACATAAAAAAAACTCAATATTTGGGCGAATTGACACCAAAAAACCTCATGGACTGAAGTTTCATCTGCGAATCGCTGCTGAATCGCAACCCGTTTCTGAAGCGAAAGGTGACTGGCGTGAAGCGCCAAAGGTCGTGGGTGAGGGGTGGCGAAGCGGCTCAAATGGTTGCCAAGCCCGGATTGACACTCAGGAAGATTTTGCTGTGTGTTTGGTGGGATTGGCAGGAAATCATCTACTATGAGTTGCTCCCCTATGGCCAAACACTCATTTCGGTCCTCTACTGTGAACAACTGTACCGCTTGAAGGCAGCAATCGCCCAGAAGCGGTCATCTTTGGCCAATATGAGAGGATTTGTGTTCCATCAGGACAACGACAGACCACACACTTCGATTTTTACGCGCCAGAAGCTCTGGGAGTTCGAATGCGAGGTCCTTATGCATACACCTTATAGTCCGGACCTGGAAGCATCGAACTATTATCTCTTTCTGTCAATGGCGAACGACTTAGCTGGCGACAAATTAACTTCAGAAGAGGCTTGCAAAAATTGGCTGTCTCACTTTTTTGCCAATAGGGAAGCAAGCTTCTATGAGCGGGGCATAATGAAGTTGGAATCTCGTTGGCAACAAGTTTTTGATCAAAATGGAACTAAATCCGATGATTGTACGCAATTTTATAAAGATTTTCAATAAAGGAAAATACGAACGACTTTTTGTTCCAACTTTTAGATGTTCCAGGTGTTGTATCTAACAGTCTTCTTCTTTTGCAATTATGCCCTTGTATACGTTCACCATTTTTTACAGCGATAGCTTGTTTCTGTTGTTGTTTCTGGCGATGAGAAATTTCTCAATTCTTCCGTTGTAGGTCTTGAAAGTGAGTCACCTATCCAAATAGGCTTCCAGGTGCTTGTGCGCAGAAACTGATTCTGGAGAAAAACTCCCGAAAAATCATTCGTGCACAGTGAGTGCATTACGCTGAATCATTTGTCCAGGTTTATACCATTGTTCCAGTGTTTTACACATTGCTCAAACTCTCGAACATATAGTTTGAGTACATCAAATGCATTATAGACACAATTGTCACAGTCCAGGATTGCTGTATTATCAACAAACGAGGCAATTATTAGTTCCTGCAAGCCATCCATATGAACAGAAGACCTTGTGGGTTTAATAACATTAACAGATATAGCAGAATAAGAAAAACGTAGTTTTCATGGAAATAGCAGAGGAACACCAATTGATTTATGCACTTGATATCATTGGCAATAACCCTCACTACGAGCTTCAAATTGCGAAAGGCGATTTATGTCTGTGTTGATGTTTTGTCTCCATATGAGCTACGATATTTTGGTAACAGCAGAAACTCCTAATATTACAGACTGGTTATAGTCCAAGGGTATAAAAGTACATTCACAGGGATGGCTACTAAATCAAAACGTGAATTTGATGATCGAATCTTTATGGTAGATGTGAAGACTAACAAGAGAACTGTTTAAAGTTTCATCCACAAGTTAATGATTTTACCCATAATAATTTGAAAGAAATCGAATTATAGGCTAGCACTGAGATATCCCCCAGATCTTCAGTAATAGCCACCGGACTGACATTTTTATTTGCTTTTTCCATAGCTAGAAAGGTCATTAGCGCGTGCGTCTTTCTAAGCTGAGAACCTTCTATTTCAGCTAGTACTGACCATTGCTATAGATAAGTTGCGATTTTGAAAACCTAGATGGACATATGGCGCTTCTGATAAAAATAGCTCGAAGATTTTTCATTGTTTTATAATCCTTTGTACTTATATGTGAGGGCTTATCAGCCTTCAGCATGAAAATTTCATCACTTTTCTTCAACATTTAGGTAAATGAGTCAATCTAAGACAACCCTCACAAAGCATTTGTTGGACAGGAAAGATGTCATCTGACATTTAAAGCACTAACTATGGTGGCACTAACCTGTATTGTTTCCAGCTCTCATCTAGAAGAAAAATTGTGTCGTCCTCAAGCAGGAAATTTTCTATTCTAATAAATATGTTTCTTATGGTATTATGACTATGTCTAAAACTCCTATACTTAACCAATAAGGAAAGTTTCGGTTGAACGCTTGCATCATTTCTTTGATGCCTACCGGAACTGACAAAGTGACTCGTATACACGCTCTCGCCCTGGATTGCAACATTATACTTAGCTAAGCACCCGGGTAGACTTGTGTAAGACGATCTACCGCTCTTTTATATAAACCAATGATCTGTCATCGTCATATGTCATCAGTTTTACTTTAGCCTGTACCGGTTGAGCGGATGATTATGACTGCTTTCACCAGAAAGACTTTAAGCTACCTCCTCTGGCTGCTTGGAGTTCTATAATCTGCGTTGCTCTTCTCAATAGCCCCAATTACTTTTCTGCCTTTGAATATTACAGCAAAACATTTGGACCAGCTGATTTCATGGGTTTTAGCTTTTTTCGTCGGTTGGATGAGATGTCTTTTAAGGTTTTATATGACATTGCATCGGTCTCTATAGATAGAGCTCATTTGTGATTTGTTTCCACTGCACCTTCTCTCAGTAAAATTGTTAATCGAATCACTGATTAAAGTGTTTTTTGTTTGGTTTGGTTTTGATGGGTCTTGATTCTCGTTCAGTATTATTTTCTGGTGCAAAACAAGCGAAATATTTCATATCGAATTCTTCTCCAGTTGACTTTAATCGAACTTTTTTCCGGTCTCTACATTTGCGTTTTGTCCCGTTGATGGGTTCATACTTGTTCCCAAGAACAAAGAAGAAGAATAAGATCATCCAGTTCAGATATTTGCATTAGACGAGTAAGATGAACTTCAAACTTCTTCATTCTCGACTGAAATATTTTTGATAATCTTGAGCCTACAGCCTAACGAATCGGTTCGATAGTCTGGCCCTGATTTATAATAAAGGAATGATGGATATGCAAAAGGCTTATGAACAACATTGCACATGGTATAAAGGATCTCTAAAAGTGTTCATGTGTTGATGGTTCCATATAGAAGTACTCTAAAGTATATTTTATTATAGAAGTAGTTGATATAAGAGTCTAACTTTTAAAGCATAAATAATCAAAATATCTTCCTTAGCGCTCAATTTTCAAAATCTTAAATGTCAAGCGTTAATTTTTCACAGTGCACTGTTAATAGTTTTCCACACAATAAGTACAATACGAAGGACATACCGCACATTTTTACGACCACTAACGCGCATTCGCGCAATGAAAAAGCGCTAAAAACTAGATGTGAGCAAGTGAAGGCAGCTCAGGCGCTAGTCTGAAGGCATTTCTCAATGAATACGCGTTCTATTCGCAGGCAATAAACTACGTCGTAGTACACATTTATTAACATGGCTTAGCAAAATGGCATAGGTGTGTCGAATGCATCGAGAAATGAGTAGTAGAAGCAGTAAACACTCGCGCTTTAAGCACGGCCATAAAAACGAATAGAACAAGCAACACATTTCTCTACTCTACTCTGCTCAATATAGAAAATGTGTTCAAAATTGAAATTTCAATTATGGAGAACTACATTTCTATTACTTGCTACAAAACACGGCTTAGCTCTCTACAGTAGTAGTACGACAGAAATTACATGCAGCCACAAGCAGCTCTTGGTCACGCACCAATGGCTGCTTTCTGTCCAATCGTCCTTTTCGACGCCAACGCATGCCAACGTACGCACTTGTGGCGCATTCTTGCTATGCTGGCTATAACATTTGTATTTGCGTTAATGCGCTGATCATAGTTGAACAAACTTTAAAATATATATTTTTTGCATTTAAGTGTAAGTTCGTCCTACATCATACGTCATACTTTGTTATTTGATAAAGCGAGCTTCACAGTTTTAAATCCATCAATGAAGTGTCTCTGAGCAAACTAATGGAGTCCATTGAAAAGCTTTAAAGAAAGTATTTCATTTCTCACAGAAATTAGAGGAGATCTCCAACTTGTATGTTTTATGTTTTACTTGAACTTAGGAAATTGTCCTAACCGATACCGAAGTCAAACTTAAGAGTTAAGCGATAGAAGTAGCAGTACCACATTAAAAATTGGTACATTAAAAAGATGACATAGAATGCTATGGAACTCATAGGCGAGCAATGCAAAGTTAAAGGTGGCCGAACATCATCAAGCTTCAGACTGAGACCGAAGTCACAAGACGTATATCGATCGTTGTTGAAGGCGGCGATGGAACTGCTACAAATTGCATTGGCGACTAAAAGAAAACAATTTTTTAATTAGTTTCTATTAATGTAAAAAAAAGACTCTGAATGACCGCTCAATAGCGAGTTGTGCAATGGGGGACACTTCTCCTTACTAAATGGTTGATGCAAAACAAAGTACACCAGCCAAGACGATAAGGAAGCCTCGGATACGAGACCCCTTACAATGGCAAACTATGAAAATGATTTAATGATCCCTATTAACGAATTTGAACCCTCCATGTATATGGAAGGTGCTCTTCATAACACTACCTACAGAAATGGATAGAGAACAATCGATTTCGTCGCAGATTATATCACCAGGTTTGTGCAACTCAATAATCACAAAGATACATGGCTCAGTCCCGATTAAATTACATGAACCATATTTAATTGATTGACGAGGGATGCCTTTACTTGGAAAGTTTTATACGTGTCAGATAGATGCTGCGATATAAACATCGACTCGGACCACTATCTTGTCACAACCAAGACAAGCGGCCACAAAAAACCGCCGAAACCTTTTTAGCTCTCTTGACTGCTTCGAGAAACATATTCTTCTTCTGCAGATACATGTGTGCAGTGGAGATTTATCAGTGACTCTATGGACATGACTACCAAGGAATTCATGGGATGGAGGAGTGTTGCAATGCTATTGCAGCTACGCTGCCTTCGAAATATCTCTGCAGTCGGCATAAACGCGAGCTGTTAGAGCTCGATATTGGAAAAAAACGAGCAACGAAAGACACCTTTTCGCGAAACGAAGATCCAGAAAGGGGTATGTTTCTAGTTGTTGAGAAGTTAAGCAATAAAATGATGCACGAATTTTTTATTTAAAGGTGAAGTATCTGACCGAAGCTTTCAAGCTCGTATTAACTTTCTGGAAAGGTTCAACGGAAGTCTGGCAACAGATCATTTCTATAAACTAATTGGAGCCGAATCAACGCCCTATCTGCACTTGGTATCCCAGCAAAGATTATTCGTCTTTGCATGACGACGCTATCTTACACACAAAGCGTTGTCAGGGTGGGGAAAAACCTCTCCGATCTCTTTGATACCACGAGAGGTTTCAGGCAGGGCGATGCTCTGTCGTGCGATTTTTTCAATCTCCTGATGGAATACATCCTACGCCAATGCCCGTACATACAGAGTACGTCCAAAAGGAAGTGATGTTGCTCGCTTACGCCGATGACATCGATATCATCGGCACGCAGGGACGGCGAGTCAGCAAGGCGTTCTCGGAGATTGAAAAACAGTCTCGGCTCATGGGTCTAGCGGTGAAGGAGGACAAGACGAAGTACTTGGTGTCTTCTCGCACTCCGTCAATGCTTCTTAGACGGTCAGTGAAGATGGAGAATTTCAACTTCACTGTTGTAGAAAACTTTGTCTATCTTGGATCCGAGATAACCAGGGCTGAGCAAGCAAGACGAAAATAAAGATCTTTAAGACGCTGATACTCCCGGTCCTATTGTATGGCGGAGAGGCATGGACCGTGATCAGATAAAATAGCTTTGGAAGTCTTTGAGAAGAAGATCCTTGGCAGGATTTTTGGTCATATTAGAGTTTAGGTCCCGTATGAACAGCGAGCTGTACAACTATTCGATGAGGTTGACATAGTCCAGCGCATAAAATTCCTGCGGCTGCACTGGGCTTCGAATGGATGAAAGAGCTCCAGTACGCATGGTTCACATGAGGGGGCCCAAATTTATAGGACGACGAAATAGAGGACGATCAGGCACGCGTTGGGATGACCAGGTATGTAGACATCTCCGTACTTGGCATTCAAAACGTCTGGCGCCAGCGCACACAAGATTATGGAGGTTGGCGCGCCTTCTTAAATGCGGTCATGACCGGAAAAAGGTTGAAGCCCATTTAAGTAAGTGTATTCCAACACATCAAACTCCGAAAGAAAAATTGAGTACCAGAATATATATGTCCTTTAAAAAATTTTTATTTTTTGGTGAATGTCAATATGAAAGGGCACGCATGGGAAAAGATCTCAAGTCTAAAACGATCTTTGCCTAGCTTGTATTAGTAAAAGATGGAGTTATCGTAGAGACCATTAAATTAGTTTCAATATAAAAGGAGTTACAACGGATCTTTCCGAGCAGTTCACTTGATGAACTAAGAACAACTTGCTGCTCTCAGTGTCAACTTTTTGGTGACCTCGACTTTAATAAATTTTTGTTGGTCTTCTTATCAAGTCGATTGCAATTCATTTTCACTTTCAATTCGAGAAAAAAGCCCTTCATGACAAAATAGTTGCCACACAAAATCCAGCTAATGGAAAGGTGATAGTCGAGGTGGTCGCGCTGATAAGACATGAGGCAGTAGCAGCTGCCAATAAGGCAATACAACCCTGGCGTAATCTCAGTCAACTGCTATGTACAAATATGATGCATAAACTCTATGATCTGTTGAACCGAGACAAGAACTATCTTACCAGCATTGAAATTCAAGATTCAAGCCAGCTGGACGGATAAATGTTTCAGTGATACCATTCCTGCTGGCGATCGCCATGGCACACAAGGAACAAATTATACCCTGGAATTATGTAGGCCGCCGATTGCACCATTGTAATGAAACCTGCTAAGCAAACGCTTCTAATAGCAATGTACATAGCTCCGGTAGCTTAAGAGGCCGGATTCTGAGCAGGTGCGCCTATGCACGGTTTTGGTCCAACTGCAAGTGCGGCTATTACACATTACCTAGATATACATCTGTAATGGTTGCTTTTCCCAGAATCAGTTAAGCTCTTTGTCAATGTCGCAAGGTGATGAAGAATACTTCATTAAGCTGACAGTGCTTGCAGGTGTTAAAGATGACAAGGAAATCGGCCAAAAAGAATTCTTCGACCCTGTACAATCTATTTTCAAATTTAGCACCTTCGAAGATAAACGCATCGTCATCGAATCAACATGAGTACCTAAGTGTTGATACCTCAATAAATATCTCCTTTGATTTCTTCTTTGACTTCTCAAATACCCCGAAAAATTATTGCACTATAAAATTTTTGTTCAATTATAAAAATGTTTCCCACTTTTTTTTCATCTTTAATTGTAAACTTTACAACCCACTCTCCACATAGTGCGTATGAGCGCAGCCTGACGACTGCAAAATGCAAACGAGGCTGAATCAGAATCTGAGCCTGCTGTTTGATGTTGCATTTACGCTTCTGATTTTGATTTTGATTTTGAACTCAACAAATTGCTTAATCGCCTGTACATAATGCATTCGTTCGGTTCATTCATTCATTTCAATGCGTTTGTCAAACTTTTGCAATTTTGCAAAGTATGTGAAAAATGCATGCAGCAGTCGTCGGTCGTGTCGACTAGTATCGGAAGCAAAGCGAAGTCCGGGCACTGCATGCATAAAATTTAATTTTTCGCTGATCAGGCAATATTTCGCAAAAAGCTAACTAAAATTCATTGTTTTCGAGTGTGTGTGTGTGTGTGTGTGTGTGTGTATGTGTGTGTGTGTTAGGCCTTGCATAAAGTTTGTTTAATTATCTGTGCGTAATGTTTATTACCAATTTGCTGCAGCTACATTCCGAAATTGAGCATTCTATGTGCATATATTAATGTCTTTGCTGCATGCACAGGAGCTACTGCTGCTGCTGAAGCTTCTAATCAAAACAGCGAGTTCCGACATTAATTTGGCATTTGCAAAAACACGTTTTTATGCTCCATTTTTATGACCACATACGATGGATGCATGAGGTTCTATCTAGAAGCCTGACTGCCATTAACAGTTTTCTGGTATTCAAAGTAATTTGTTACGTTTATGTTGTAGAAGGAACAAAAATGAAGAAAATATTACAAGATGAAAATATTCACGCAAATACTTTGGATAAACTTTATGTCGCATATGTATGACTGACTTTATAGAAACTGCCTGCCATACATGAAGCGCAAAAGAATTTTTAAATGAGAGGCAGCTCAAGAATTGCACAGTTTGTAGAAAAATTTTATACAGGGCTGTTTCAGTAGCTTTTGGCTATGACAAGCTGACATCGAAAATAATAAAAAATACTTGCAAAGATTTCAGAGAACTGCTCTGATGCTTCCTGTTTGCTAACATACTGAATTGGTCTCGTAGCAATTACTGGTTGATGTGAACTGGACTTGTTAAAAAAAATACGGGCTACATACTTGCGATTTTTTTAAGTGAAATTGAATAAAAGCGCGAACCGAGACGAAAACGGGGACGACCTTTTTAGTATTCATTAGGTGCAAAACGGTGCATACTTTTTTTTTTTCTATAGTCAAAACTTAAAAGTATGCCAGTATTTATTATTTTGGTCTTGCAATTTCTAAATTTTTATATAAGTCCTGACTAGTACCCGTTTTAAAGAACTTTTTTAAAAAATCTTTCTTCAGTGTGGCGAGCACCTTTGAGTCACAAACTTTGAAGTGAAAGTTGTGGTGATTATTCCTTCGAACTGTACGTGTAAATCGATGTGATTAGTATCCTTCGCCCAACGTGCGGTATAGATACGCTTGTGTGGACGGATCTGCGAATATCATATCGTGTTAGTGTATGCGTGCGTGAAATATACCTGCGTGATTGGAAGCAGTGTATCCTTTTCATACAAAGTCTTTTCGAACTTTTGTATGAAAATCTATCTATATAAGTCTATACTACGTAAATGTTCAAAAAAATATTCCTTATAGTGAGATTTTAGTCACTTGCAGGTTTTATTCGATCTCGGAGAACTGTTTGCCAAAGATGCTAATCCTATCAGAGGTCAATCGCGGAATATACGTGGTCGCGGAGAGCTCTCAGCCACAGAGGCTAATCGTACCAAGCGGAAGTAGTTAAACACTTTGCGTACGTGGAGGAAATATTAGCCACAGAGTCTAATCCTAGCACCGTAAGTATCAGCTTCTTGTAGTTCTGATTTGACGATTTTATTGCTGGTCATTTTGGATCAAAGGTAGATGATACTGAGATTCCACTCATTGGGTATGCGTTCACCTTCTGTTAGGTTGGAAAATTGACTCCTCCATAATCTCAGTGATTCCTGTGCATCTCTAACCAGAATTCCAACTTCGTCTTCACTGAAGGTTACTTCGGGCTTAAAACCTTGACCTTTTGTTAAAATATTTTAGCTTCATTTCAGTCACGTAACCTCTCAACCGCTCGCGTGACTCCCTACTGCTGAGTTAGCTGTTAGGAAGCGTTCTTCAGTAGCATTGTGATACTTCTCGTCGTTCCAAGAGGAACATGTTTCCCGGAGCATGTTCCAATCAGTGAAGAAGATTATAGAATTTATCCAGAAAATTTAATTGTCTACAGCTTTGAGATTTCAGCTCAGTCCTTGATTAAATTGCTGTTGCTGTATTTTCCAAACATGATTGAAGGGAACACAAAGTCTCTTTTTATTAATATCAGCGTCTAAAAGTTATTCCTCCTCTATCTTCAATTTTAATATATAAGTCATTCTTTCAAACCTCAAGAAGTATAAATTCTATTACTTCTCCTTATGTTTCGTTATATTGGTTCACCTTTTCCAAACATATGTTGACAATATCAGACAATTTGCATTTTTAGTTTGTTTTTTTAGAGCTCTGAAAGTTAGACGTTAGACGCCGCTTGGCAAAGTGCTCAGCAACTTGAATTGTGTCCAGATATTTTTTATTTCCTTGGCTAGTTGGTCTATAAGAAAATCTTTCGAACCGATAAATGATAAACCATTACTACCAAACATCTTCCTTTCTTATATACAAGTGGTGCAGGTGACGCTACGAAATGATTCCGTTTTAATAGATAACCTAGCAATCTTATTAGGCCCTGTACCGAAGGTACAAGAGCCTATTGGTTTTGTGCAAATGTTTGTAACAGGTAGAAATAATAGTCGGAGACCCCCCAAAGTTACCCCAATTATAGTCAGGAGTGATAGACCAGTCGATATAGCCATGTCCGTATGTCCGTCCGTATGAACGAAAGGATCTCGGAAACGGTAATAGATAGAGACTTCGAGTTTTTTACATTCGACTAGAACTGGTACAACGGCTCTAACAGTCGGTTACGCCCAACTGTAATTTCCTTACTTGTTTATAATTGTTAGAGACAATTGTATCTTCAAGTATTTTGTACTTGAATTATCCATGGTGTTATGATATCAAAGAGATTCACCAAATCAAACAAACACTTCTTTATTTAGAGCAACAGCAACACAAGTGGCGCCATGGATAGTGCAAAGGATAGTAGCTAACTGTTTCTCAACCGGAATAGAAACAGTCAATAACTTCTCTTAATGTGGCAATTGGATAGCGTAACTCATAGAATGAGTTTTCGATATGCAAAAATTATTACAGATTAAAAATATTTCCCTCTCCAGCTCATTCAATTCCTTAAGATTTAAACGCCCTTCATAGCCAATTCCAGAGATCCACTACTGCACACATGTGCAATTTTTATGATGGCCAAAAGTTGTCGTATGTAAGTACTTATACTCCTGCCGATGCTGCTCCTGCTCCAGAAGCCACAGTTGGCGTTTACTGTGGCGCTGTTAAACTTTGGCCATTAACACACTTGCGTGCACAGCAATTAAGCCAGCCAACCAACGAACACAACGAACAACACCAAAAGCAAAGACAAATGAAAAGCCAACAAAAAAAAAAATTAAAAATAAAAAAACCGAAAAGTAAAACAAGTACAAGCTCATGCAAAAAGAAAAAAATGTAAAATGCAGAGCGAGCGACTAAGAACGAAATCATTAAAAAGTCGCGATAAAAGCTGCCAGGAGCGTAATAAAAGTAATTTTATATGGCAACACTGTTGCCAGCAAAAAATCAAAAAAAAAAAAAAGAAAGAAAGAAAAACGCACAAAAAAAATTAAGGGGAAGTACATGTTGCTATAAAGACACCAAAGACACCAAATGCGAATGCAGAACGACGACGAGCGGAAGAATTGACTCTATGATTGGGTGACTGGGTGAGCCAAAAGTCAGTTGCGAATTGCTGTAAGCGTTTGCCTTGTAATTAACTTGTGTGCGTTAAGCTGGCGAATGAGTAAAGAATAAGCGCGGTGTGACAACAGTACAAGGATAAAGGCAAAGCATGGAGTGGCTAAAGTTATCCATGCTCATCAAGCTTCTTGACTTTGTCGCGCTTTTATGCAGCCCGCAGTTGAAGTAACGAAGCAACCAAACTCGCGTGCAGTCGAATACATCAATGGCACTCGGTGGATTTTGGGAGTACTCTGGTGTTTGTTGTGCGCTGAGTACGCATTCAACCGCAAAAATTAAAGACAGCACAGACAAAATGCCATTTATGCACCGTTTCTTTCACTTAAAATAGAGAATAAAAGAAATGTTAAAAATAGTTCTTCGACCGAGCAGTCCACAACTAATTTGATATATAATTTGCGCTACCAATTGAATGTCGTGCAACATTTTTATACAGAACACAAAAGTTGTACGCTTAAATATAGCTAAGTGCAGTAACTCCTTTATGTATTCAATATAAATTTAAAAAGGATATCAACTTATTCCACCAAACTGCAAATTCGGTTCTTAAGTGAAACTCTGAAAACTATGAAATATGCAAAAGATTTAAGCCAACCGATTCCAAAACTCTTGCTACATATCTATTCGCGCTATGAGTTTTTGATAAAACATTACAAATGCCTCGGTAGACTTTTCTTTTGTTCTCGAAATTCAGGACGGCGACAACAATAATCTACAAGTCCGGCAAAGCGGAAATCAATCCTGAATCATACCAACCGATCAGCTTTCTTCCGTTGCCTGCAACAGTTTGTCTGGCACAATAAATTCCGAAAGTCTATTTCCAGTTCACAAGTTTTGATTTCGTACAGGATATCGTTTTGAACTTGTAATATTCTAGAGACATTACATAAGAAAGAGTATTGTAATTCTGTTGTGGTCGATATTCAGCTAGCTTACCACAGCGTATGACATAGCGGTCCACTGTCATAAATATAGGACAACCTCCCTGCTCCATTTTTCTCGTTGCTGCGTTCCTATCTAGAAGGGCGCCAGTTTTTCGTAATAAAACGCGCAAGTGCCTCCCCAAAGTATCCCCTGAATGCTGGGGTTCAGCAAGGCACCGTCCTATAAGCATTTCTATTCAACCTCTTTGCTTCTGAGCTCCTAACTCATGACGGAGTCATATCAAACCACTCGTCGAAAATGATGATTGGTACATTTGCTGATGATGTGAACAGGTCCTTCTGGATTATATATTCCTATTAGAGAGCTGGACAAGCTCTCTAATAAGCTCCAGATAAATAGTGACAAATGCCGCAACGTATGCTACACTTTGAGCAGAAGTATTCCACCTAAAATACAGCTTAATGGAATTATTATACGACAGTCCAATAAAGCCAAGTATCTGGGTCTTATTTAAGATGCAAAATATGGCACTACGCAAGGCACTACATAAAGATATCAATGTACCCTACATTCTCAAGTAGAACCATCGAAACCAATTCGCCAGACCCCTGGCGATCGCAGCTGCCATTAATCGACTAAAACGCCGACATTTTGTTCACTTTATATTATAGTGGGCTCCATTTATCTAATATCATTATTAAGACTACTAACTAACCACTAAACTTACTAAATTCGGTGATGTGCACATAGATAAGGTAAAATATAGGGAAAATATCTATTCCCGACTCTTACCTAATAAATTTAATTTAAAAAAGAATATTTCATGGACGAATGCTGGCATAATATGGCGTCCAAACTGCTTTAACTAACCATCAGTTCAGCTTTCGTCATTTCCAGAACAGGATCATCGAATTTTACAGCAAGCATGTAAACAAAACAGCTCCACTAGCTCTCTGAGTGTCCAGCAAGCGTTCGATCGCGTTCGGCACAAAGGCTAGCTCTTCAAGCTTAAGTCCAACTGCCACCAGCTTAGGCCGTACTTGCTTGAACGTAGCTTTTATGGTTAAGGCCCAAGTTTCATTTGAACTTGTGTCCCTTAATGTACACATTGTACGCCGCTGAGTTACCAGTCAAACTTAGCCTCTTAGACGAGAGGCTAAGTATGACAAAACTGCAACAACTTGTCGCCAAATACTAAGAGAACTGATCCAGCTTTATTATATTCCATAAGAGGTACTGCTTCATTCAGAAGGTGCAAAACTGTATCCTACGTCAGATCGTTAATGCAATTTGAAACATGCTGAGTAATGTTATTTCCCTGAATCTCTGAATCACCTTGGTCCGTGAGCATATCAACTGTTACACAAGCCGGTATAATGACCGACGAAGGAGTCATGTGAACAGTCTTAACATACGCTCTGCCTACAAATACATCTTGATGGAAGCTTAAGCGCCTTCACCCCAGGTGTCTCCAGAATGCACAAATAATATGTTTGAGAAAAGCCAACTGAGAAAATATGGCACCTTAGTTTTAATTCTCGAGACAAGACCACTCTTAACCGAAAGAACTCAAAACCTTCTCAGCGGATTAGGCATAAAAATCAGTTTTTCGAAACAGTTGAAGCCTCTGACCATTATATTCAGCTAATTGGGCCACTGTCACTCAGACAAGTACAAAGCTAAAGCCCTTGCCTAGCACCTTAGCAAGGCGTTTTACTTCTTTTGATAATTGCCCTCCAAGCAACCGAAAGGAGACTTTGCCGTTTATGGAACTTTCCATCAGAAAATACAGCTTTAGATTCCAAGGCTTAAAACAGCGAAGTCGCCGGGCTAAGACCGTGTAGATAAGTCTACTAAGCTGCATTGAGCCTTCTTAAAAATATATTTCAAAAATGCCTACTTCCCAAGTGGAAATGCGCCGAATTAGTTTTTAGTTCTTAGTCCTGGAAAAGTCACAATACGTCGTGACGACCTATCAACCTATAAACCTATTTGCAATATTCTTCAAAATATTCGAAACAGTAATAATTCGAAGACTATTGCCTATTTGGAAGTAGAAACGCTGATTCCGGACGACCAGTTTGGTTGCCAACACAATCATGGCGCCCCAACAGCAATGCCAACGACTTGTGAGGAGTATTCTCATGACATTCGAAGGAAGCTCTAGCACTCAGCGGCATTCCTCGATGTGAAGCAAGAAAAAAATGTCTGCAGTTGAACTTGGAGTCGAGAAAGTTTTACGGTGCGGAGACGTATTCTTTGAAGTCACAGCTTTAACGATGGGTGTCCCTTAAAACAGTGTCCTGGATTCCATGCTACGGTTTCAAAGGATGAATCTATGCTGACGACACTGCTTTTCTAGCGACTTCCAATGATCTGCATGTATATTTTGTTTGATGTCTTCGGCCTATGGCACGCGGTCGTCCCTAAATAGTTGCTCTGAGCAGACGGAATTGTCCTCCTGTTAGACTTAATAATGTGCAAATCCCTATTGTAGACAAAGTAAACTTCTTTGGTATTGATACACGACATGCGTTCTACTTGGTGACCCTACATTTAGCTAAAACATAAATAACTCAACGACAATTTAAGGAAAATACATAGACTGCTAGGAAGACGATTCAGTGTGAGGTTAAGAGTCAAGTTGTTAAAACACCAGAATAAATCCCATTTGGACATATGGTCATATGGCACAGCTAGCCAAAGGTTTCAGAGCAAGGAGCACCTTGCCAACAATAAAACCACATGGCTGTATAAGGAATAGGAGCGTCTAAATTTTCAAACTTGAAGGCTCTATTTCTTATAGTCACCAGTCATATGGACGGACAAACTATCGACTATATCAACTAGACTGTCGAAGCTGATCAAGTATATCTGCGTCTGCCACGCCTCATTCTGCCTTTTACATATATTAAATATATACACTAAAATTATAATATAGTATCTTACTCTCTTGGCACAGCGTATTACAAATACAGTCCACGAAATTTTTGCAACACACTGCGTATGAGTAATAAAATGTAATTAAATTACGCATACGCACTGCTTGCCTAAGCATAGAAAATTCAATTAAATTTGTTAAAACTAAAATCCGCTTTAAGCTGCATACAAAAGCATGCAAGTTGTCCTTCAAAAGGGATATGCTCGTCCTATTCATGTGCAAGCATTATAAATTTTAATAACCTTTTTGCTGCAAATATGTAATTATATAAATGTAAATAAGAGCTATAAGTTTTTTTTTTCATGGGTATAAATAACAGTACAAAACAAATCCATACACAAATAACTCATATATTGTATATGCGTATGTATATGTGTATATATGTGTATATACCCACATCATACATTAACTATAAAATAAAATAAAAAATTATACTTTGCTGTATAATGCAGATAATTACATCATTTACAAAATAATTCCACTTGCATACAAAAAAAAAAAAGAAAAAAATGTAATATGAAAGAAGATGCTTACATGACAGGCGACACTCGGGAGTTGTACACCACTCGCACGTTCGCTCCTCCTCCACGCAATACACAGACAGCAGCGTAAACAAAGAATTGGCGATAAGCTGGCAGCCGAACGTACATACAGACAGTCAAAAATAATACAAAAAAGTGGAGTTTAAAATAAATTACTTTGCATTAATTGCGCTTGCATATGCATTAACGCGTGAGCGTGGCTAAATATAAAGAAAGGACACCTCATGATACCTACACTACTTGCGCTTGGCATTTACATATATCGTCCGCTGTATGCATGACATTTAAACAAATGTTGACAATTTAAATTCAATATTTAAACAGTCATGCACAAGAGTATGACAACAAATATTGTATTATCGCATAGTAAATAACATAGTCGAAAGGAGTCAGCGGTCGATTTTTGTGTATAGTTGAAATATAATTATACATGTAAATACCCCTCCTCCGCCGACCGCCGCCCGCTTTCTGTGTTTAGTTGTGTCATGCATAAATTTATACAGCAATTGCATGCAAAGGCGTCATCTGTATTTGCACAAGTTGTTCGGTCATGTTCATATATGAAAGGATACAAGAGGCTACTAGTACATCGTACAATGCGCGTGTCAACGTGAAATGATTAATTTAAATGAAGCTATAAACTAAAAATTAAATTTTTTTTGTGGTAATTACGCAGCTAAATTGTGCAAAATAATAAAAAGAAATTTAAGCAAAATTAATGGTTCGTCATTTGTTTGATTTGGGTAGATTTTGTTATGCATGCCACAAGCTTTTGTGAAGGGAGTTCAGCAGCTTAGGCATATTTTTATATAAGTTTAAGAATAAAAGTTTTGCACTAAAGTTTATTTAGAACAGAGTTGAAGCTAATTAAATGGCAGGAATTGGTTGACCATCCACTATTAAAAAGCTTGGTCAGCAGCAACATTTCAAGCATTTCAGTTTGACAACCACAGACAGAAAAATTTAAACAGAAATTTTTTTAGCTTCACTGCTGCAAATAAACTATTTGCGATCTTAATAAAGAACGAAAGATTTTTAACAAAAATAAAGCAGCTAGTCTTGCCGAAATATGTAAGAAAATCCTTCTTTTCATAGTGTTTATCTTTAACTGTATAATAAGGATGTCGTCCCAGTGGAAGTTCTCAGTGATTTCCATAATCCATAAACTTTATAAGGCAGAAAATTTCGTTTAGTCATATCTACTGATCAGTCTCCTGGCTTCTATTTTAAAGGTTTGGAAGAAAGTTCTTCGAAGTACGGATTGCTAATTTCGTGAAAGTTTGGCGTCTTATCCACGATCACCAGTTTAGATGTCGTGCGGGGCCGCAAAATCAATCACATTTTAAATGCTTTTGAGAATACTGTAAAAGCATCTTTATCGACGTGAATGAAGCCTTTGACAGTGTGTGGCATACTCATCTTTTGGACAAAATCATGTCATATAAAACCCAGTTCAGCGCGTAATAACTGGTTGTCATTGGAATGCTCTTAATTCACCTTTACACAAAGACCTCAATTTAGTTTGCCAACATCGAGGAACAAATTTGTTTCTTCTTCGGTATATCTTATACCATACA